>JAOTOL010001278.1:0-177500 GCA_034440575.1 Imbricaverruca yamaguchii | reverse complement strand
TTTCCGACAGGCTATCTGCCAACTGTACAGGTGCTGCATGTCTCAACAGGAGTATTTCGCGAGCTTTTTATATCATTAGACGAGTGCAGGATTCATGGATCATCATTGGAACCTGATGATATCCGGAATTTTGCGGATAGCAATAACGGATGGATGGGCACCGGTGCGCAATTTAAATCAGGCTATGCAAATTCATTGCGACAAGAATAAAGTGTGTAGCATTCGGGCCCAAGAACAATCTGCGATCCTGTGGGATAATCATGGACGCCGAATCCGAAATCAGCACTCACAATTACCCAAGAGCCAGCTTTGACCCACTCTCGCTCCATGTGCCTGCGCTGACCTGTTGTTAGGAAAGATCAGTTCATCCAAGGGTGAACCAAGCCGTTTCACATAGTAATTTGGGTGCTAAATTCAAATTCAGCACTTATTGAACTTGAGCATTTCCAAATTCAGCACTTGAACATTTCCCATCGGAGAAAGCCAGTACATGCGAGGACACCTAGCACTTTGCGTGCCATCAGCTCGATAATAATCCAAAGTTCCACTTTTGGGATTGCTGGGTGTTCTGCAACATTACTTTAAGCATTTTGTATGCACAAAATTTCAGTTTTATTTTATCTCATTCTCTGTGAATCAGCGGTAGCAGACACCGGTGCTTCTCAATATCCTGGCAAATCATGTCTGATTTGTGATATTTTGACTGATATGCAAGGGCTCAGGTGATGTTAAAGCGTTCCCCTCGTTTTGTACATTCATTTAATAGAGCCTGAAGGCACCATTTTGTAGTTCCCAGGAGACAATTAGACTAGTCCAGCTTTAGCGTGCATATTACCCATTTTTAACCCTAACTCCACAAAGGTCATCTGACCTCAAGTTAGTTTCTTGATCTAGGATAGCCTTGGAAAGACCAACTACAGTTATTTGAGTTATCTATCGCCCTACCACATCCATCATTGAATACTTCGGGTAAGAAGTTACGTTATGCGTGAGATGCAGTGCCTCGTCTGATCCGTTTCGGGGGTGTATTTTTACGTTCCCCTGAAGTTCCTCACGGATAACGAAAAACGGCGGGCAGCAGCGAGCCGACATTTTATAAGCCTTCTCCCACATCAATTTGGCATGTTGTGTGCGAATTTTGAAGTCAGGTTATATATGGTCAACGAGTTATTCAAGGTCAAGTGAAGTCACCTCCACAGAAGTTCAACCAGTCGTCACGCTTTAACGGATAAAGACATTCGAATGAAACATGCAGGGTTTGCTTATCCTTAGGGATGAAATGAAACGCACGAGAGTATCAAAAAGGTTTTTGATGACATGAGTTTTGCATATGTTCCTATTTGCGCTAAAATCGAAGATACCGGCTAAAGTAAACATTTTTAACAGAGCAAGTTGAGACTTAAAACAATGTTGTGCAGACCGCTCTACCCATTATAAATTAAAAAATTAAAGAAATTGAAAACAATTTGGAAATTTTTAACAACAAAAAAACTTTTTTTTGGGTGGGTTGTAGGGCCATGGTCGGTTTCGCATTCCTATACTAATTCAAAATAATTTTGTTTGTAAAATATCCCAAAAATTAACTTTTCAGAGCCATAAATATGTCAGACGTGATCACGTACCACCTTATGACATCACTTTTTAGGATGCAATTTTGTGCGTAGCTTCAGACCACACTCGTCGAGCGCTTTCCGATTACACCACTTTCGTTCTCGTGCATCGCTTAGTTTGCAAATTAAAGAAGGGCAGAAAATGACCTCCGGGACGGTGTGTGATAATCTGAACGGAACCATGGGGCTTAATGGGATAATGCAGACATCGGGGATCCCCAGTAAAGAAAGAAAATAGGGACGTTCCTGATACTATTCGATAAATCTGAAATATGTGCCTACGCGAAGAACATAATTACAATTAATGAGACTGTCTCCATAATACATGATGCGAAGTGTATTTGTTAACGTTAGCTTGCCTTCAAATGTCAATTTCGTTACCACTTACACGGATATATTGCATATATTGTTACCTGGCGTATTGTCTTCTGGAATTATATTCATCCACCTGCGGCGGCGGGTCGCCGGCGGAGTCGGCCCGCGCCTCACCGCCGACCGGCAGCCACTGATATGGCTGGGCGCTGAACCATTCCCTGAACGTTAATGGGCTCAGACGCCAAAGTTACAGGCATAATTCCATATCTGAAACGACAGGCTATGTGCGTGGCATGATTTTTTGCACCATTGGAGTTGAGGCCGAAAGGTTTCCTCGATAGTGTTTAGGAACATAACGCGCATGGTCGTTCAATGGAAAGAATGCATCCTCAAACCTGAATTTCCCATATGTAATTTTGGCGTGACTGAGCCGATGTTTCTCGGCATCGATCAAGTCTGGAACCTTTATGTTTCTCTACGCCTGTCGGCGGCCCTACGGATCCTCCGGGCAGCAAATGTCGGCGCTTGACGCGTATCGAGCCATGCCAGAACCTCAATAATGCCTGAAAGCCTTATGTCAAAATGTGAAAAATAACATGGTTGGATGTTATAAAAACAACCGGGTGTTACATCAGAAAGCAGCTGATTTTATGCCGGTTATTTCAGACCATTTAGAATTAATTCGCGATGATATACAATTTAAGTAAATACAACGTGATAATCGGACACAATTCTTTGAATTGAGTGCGAAAACGACAGGCTTAAAACTTCGTGGAAGCTATTCAAGGTGATATCAATCTGTAGCACGTCGATATCCGTTTAGAACATTGAAAATTGTCAGCACATTACACGGAAGCTGTATAATGCATTTTGCATTTTGTTTTTTTTTATTAAAAAGTAGTTCTGGTAGGTCACAGGAGGGGAAGTGGCATGAGGTAAGGGGGGTGGAGGATTTGGAGACGCGAACCTAAGGAAAGGGTCAGTGAGTGGCAGGTGGCAGGTGGTAGGAGCGGGATGAAGTCTAGCCGACCGGCCCAGCGGAAAGGTATATTAACAACAAATATGTTCCAGGCATTGGATGACTGCCCCAGGATAGTAGTAGTAAGGAGTCAGTGCTGGTCATAGGAGACTCTCGTGTGCGACATTTAGAGCGGGTATTTTGTAAAGATAGGAGGGACAGGAGGTGCATCACCAGGTCTGGTGCCAAGGTGAAGGACCTGACACCTGCGGTGGCACAGGTCACCAGTGATCACCAGTTTAACACAGTCATAGTGCATGTAGGGGTAAATAATATAGGTCATACTAGGAGTGAGGAGCTTCTGCAGGAGTACAGGGCCCTTCTGGCCACCCTGAAGGGTACCAATAGAGTCAATGTAACAGCAATTTTGCCTAGGGCTAGAGCCTCCCCTGAGTGGAGCTCTAGGGCACTGGCAGCTAACGCCAGCGTAGGAAAGCTCTGCCATGAGCTAGGTTTTACATTTGTAGACGAGTGGAGCAGGTTTTATGCATCGTGGGACCTCTATCAGAGGGATGGCCTGCACTTTTCTGAGAAGGGGGTCCATGTGTTAGGCAAAGTATACGAGCATGTCCTTCAGGGAAACTAGGAAATGGGGTGGGGAGGGATGAAATAGCATTGCCAACTCAGGAATATTCCAATAGTGTCAGCCAAGGCAATAGAACTTCGAAGTCTGCAAATAGGGACAGCAGCAACTCTAGGGGACAGAGTGATAGTTCATCTAGTGATAAAAGAACTCCTCAATATGAAAAAGCCAAAGGTGGTTATGGAGCATTTGTTAAGTGTATGATGTTTAATGCTCAGAGTATCCGTTCCAAATTTGATGAGTTCAAGTGTTATGTTGCTGAGGAGGAACCATATTTTGTTTGCATTACGGAGGCATGGGTCAGTGAAGGGTATTTTGGAGATAACTTACAGGACTATGAGATCCAGGGATACAATATGTTTTCGTGCAATAGGGGTCCAGCAATGAAAGGGGGTGGTGTAATGCTCTATATGAATAGCTTATTCAGTTCTCAAAAAGTAGTAGGTGGGGATAAAAATGTGTCTGTGGAGTCCATTTGGCTTGATGTCACTGTGGGAAAAGGCAACAGCAATACTCTAAGGATAGGAGCTTTCTACCGATCTGTAGTGAGGAAATCAGTAGAAACTTTAAGAGGAAGTGCCTTATTCTTGGTGACTTTAATCTAAAAGGTTATGAAAATGCTGGTGTTGGCTCCCCATCATGCAAAATGTTTAGGAAATGCCTTGAAGAGGACCTGTTCTTACACCAGTTTGTATCGGAACCTACCAGGCATGGTTCATTCTTCGACCTTGTATTCTCGGATTTAAGTGACTTGGTTCAAGACTTGACTGTAGGCGAAACTCTGGGAAAAAGTGACCATAACATAGTTAGATTCAAGGCACATGTAGGGGAAATTATCAAGGATAATTTGGTAAAGGTTCCAAATTTCAACAGAGCAGACTTTGACGGTATGAGAGCGGCTTTAAGTGCCATCAGATGGAAAGAAGAATTCTCCAATTTAAATTCCTGTGAAATGTGGGAAAAGTTCAAATCTTACTTGAAGGACACTCAGATTAGACATGTCTCCGAAAGCAAAGACGCAAAAGAAGGGTAGGAAAGCCAGCATGGCTTACACCAGACTTGATAAAAGCAATTAAGGCTAAGAAAACTGCATTTAGAGTCTTTAAAGAAGCCTCAAATGTCGTTAATCTAAAGGCGTATCGAAAAGCTAGAGACACTGTGAAGCAAAAAATCAGAGCAGCAAAGCGAGCAAAAGAACTGGATTTAGCTAGAAACTGTAATGGGGACAGTAAAAAGTTCTTTAGTTTCTACAAGCTGAGTAAAGTTTCTAGCACAATTGGTCCACTGGAAGTAAATGGGACTACATTGGATGAGGATAGTGAGATGGTTGAGGAGCTCAGCAAGCAGTTCAAATCAGTGTTTACATTGGAAGATATGACCAATCTGCCGACCGTACACCATAGTTCAGTGACATGGGATCTGACAAATGATGTTGATTTCATTGATAGTGATGTTGTTTACAATCATATCAGGAAAATAAAGCCAAACAAGGCAGCAGGACCTGATGAAATTGTTGCTAGGGTGTTGCGGGAAACTGAAAAGGAACTGGCATTTCCACTTAGTATAATATTTTGTAGATCAGTTTCACAAAATGAAATTCCAACCGATTGGAAAAGGGCAAATGTAGTTCCTATTTTCAAGAAAGAAGAAAGAGGGAAAGTTGAAAACTATAGGCCAATAAGTCTCACATCCCTAGTCTGCAAGGTACTCGAATCAATTATCAAGGATATAATAGTTAGTTATCTGGAAGGTAGCAGATTGATTCAAGATACTCAACATGGGTTTAGAAAAGAACGATCGTGTCTCACAAACCTCTTGGACTTTTTTAACTTCGCCACAGAACAATTTGATCAGGGAAATCAGGTTGATGTAGCATATCTTGACTTTAGTAAGGCCGTTGACAGGGTACCCCATAAACGGTTAATGATACAGCTTCAGTCCCATGGTATTGCAGGTAGCATCTTAAAATGGATAGTGTTGCGGCTTTCAGATAGACAGCAAAGAGTGATGCTAAATAGTACAAAGTCATCATGGCAAAATGTTCTTAGTGGAGTCCCCCAGGGGTCAGTACCAGGGCCATTACTGTTCATTATATTTGTAAATAACATTGAAAGTGGCCTAAGCAGTAAAGGTTTGAAATTTGCGGAAGATTAGAAGGTCTTTAGGGCAATAACAGGTCAGGATGAGCATATATCGCTGCAAAAAGACTTAGACGAACTTGTGAAGTGGTCCGAAGAATGGCAAATGAAATTTAATTTTGATAAGTGCAAAATCATACATGTGGGTAAGCAGCATATGAAGGCTCCATACTTGATGGGCGGCCAAGTGCTATCAGTGACTCAACAGGAGAAGGATTTAGGTGTTATTCTAAACACAAAACTGGGGACATCAGAACAGACCAAGGAAGCCAGGAAGAAGGCACTGAGAATGCTCGGGGCGATAAATAGGAATGTATCATACAGAAGTGAGTAAGTGATCAGGAAGCTTTACTGTGCATACGTCAGGCCACATTTGGAATACTGCATCCAAGCTTGGTCTCCTAGCTATGAAAAAGATTGTTGGCTTTTAGAGAGAGTACAAAAGAGGGCTACAAAAATGGTCAATGGCATAATCAACCTGGCATATGAGGAAAGATTGAAGAAATTTAATATGTTTTTACTTAGATATAGAAGGCTGAGAGGAGATCTCATCGAGGTCTTTAAATTTGTCCATGGTCTGGAGAGGGGATACCTTGGGGAAATGTTTGAATTTAACAGAAATGATGCAATTAGAGGTCATAAATTCAAAATTAAAGTTAACCACAGCAGAACAAGGTTAAGGCAAAGTAGAACACCCAAAAAAAAACATAAAAAACAACAAATTAAATATTTTAAAAAATAAAAAAAAAAAATAAAAAAAGAATAGGGGGTTTTTTTTTTTTTATTATAGGGGGGGGGGTTTATTATATTGGGGGGGGAGGTGGTTGTTTGGAGGAGAGGCAACAAAGGAGGGCCTTTTTTCTTTTATTTTTTTTTATTTTTTTATGTCTTTATGTCTTTATGTCTTTAAGTTGACTGGCCAGGCTACATGGGGTAATGATGACAGATTCAGCCTAGGATGCAAAATGTATATTTCCATTATGCTGAGTTTCCATGCCACTAGGTGAATTAATCTACAGTGCATAATTGATGCAATGGTGCAATTAAGATAAAATGGATCTACAATTTCCTTGGTGAATCACGTTCAACGTCCAGCATACAACATCAGTAGGTCTTAGATGACCGTACACGAGTATGTTTTAGGAGGTCCAGCATCAGTTGGTTAGGTTAGATTCAGTTAGTAGATTAGATTAGGTTAGATTCAGTTGTAATTTGACATCAGTGTTCGTCGTTAGCCACCAATAACCCCACTTCCCTACACTTACCATATTTGTATGTGGTTGTGGAGAGCATGCACTGTCATTTTCAAAATAAGTGTTGTTTTTTCCTGGTGTTTGAGAACAATTTATTTTAACGATATTAATATTATTATCTTTGTGAAATTATTTTCTTTCTGGATATCAGCAAATGAACTTGAACTGCTGAGTTGCTGAGTTTTCATTTCCGACAAAAATGAATATCAGCTTCCTTCAAACCACATCAGATAATGATGTGAATTGAAGGAATGTTTAAGATTCTAAGCGTGATGGGTAGGAGGGATGATGTGTGGCCTGGTCCATGGCCAGAAAGAAACCAACGGACCGATTGCTGGGAACCCATTTGCGTATGTGGAAATGAACCACGAGAAGCGCCCTGGACTCGCCTCCTGAGCCTTAGCGGCCTGACGGTTCCCACTGAGGAATTCTTCCACACATTCAGAGAGATGGATGCAGGTTTTTTTTGGTGTTCACCATGCCCAAAAACCCAACAATCTCAGCAGACATCCAAAGGTCATTGGAAGTTTCCGCCAGGTGTTGGAATCCAGATTCACTTCCACATATAAAATATCATTAAGTACTTTACGAGGATCTGGACATTTATTCGTCTCGGGCTGGTAAACAATGAGACAAACGTCGCCAAGGTCGCAAGGCGGCAGCATCGAAAAGCCGAGCAGTTTGCTCAGTGACTGCTAAGTGTGAGCCGCACTTGGTCGACACTTCACATTTAGATCAGTGTTTGAATCCTTCATTGTTTGGACGTATAGGTGCATCATCTGCCGTTGATCATATAGCTGGATATCAGGACTTTTTGCACAAAAATTACACGAGACTAGACGTACGTGTTGGAGTTCCACCGAGTGTATGTCAAACTCAAGAACGGATATGTGCCTGTGTTTGTGAAGTCGGTAGAGCGTAGCATGTAGGTTTACGCGTACTCATCGTCCCACTACGGTGCTCGTGAGTAGTCTGTGTATATATGTATGTCGAGTTGTTCTCAGCCACAGATGTCACGATGAGGATGTTCCATTTATTCTTGCCAGTTCGTCAGACTTCATCAGATTTTATAATAAAGATATGTACGCACTGCAGTGTTAGGTATTGTGATGTATTGATGCAATATAATCTCATTAAGCTACGTGGCTTATGTGAATCTGCTACCGATAACCTATGCGACGCGTTTGGCGGAGCCGAGATAGCTCAGTCGGTAGGATGTTAGAGTTTTGACCGCAAGGTTATGGGTTCGAATCCCGCAACCAGCGGAATTACCGAGTCCGCCCGCGACCAATCGGGGTGAGAAGTTGGCGAGGGTATATGACTAGCAGTTAATTGCGTCATAAAAGAATCCGGTATTATTTTTCTGCTTCATATGTTTACTTCCTCCAATATATGTCTTGCGTTGTGCTTCTTCGATATATCGTTCTTTTAATACGCACTCTGTTGGACGCCGGAATATATATTCATGTGAGCAAAATGACGAACGCAGTCGACGCGCCCAAGATACAAATTCACCTCCACCACAGAGTACACAACGAAGAAACAATCGGCAGTGGGAGAGAGGGCCTTCCTCAATCCTGGCTGTCTCGTCTTCCCCAGCTTTATGCTCCTCGTATTGAAGTTTGATTGATAAACAACTTGTGTTACCGTATTTATGTCGTGCTGTACTGCAAGATGCGTGATGTTTCAGGTTACACGATGCGAATAAAGAAATCATATTTTAAAATGAAAATATTTCCTTTAGTTAAAAATAGAACACATTTAGTTAAAAACATGCATGGTATTACGTGGTAATTTTCCATTTCGCCCACAATTCAGCTGTTATTAAAGTTGCTTCCGAGCTGGTCTAGCATTGAAATTCCTGTTGCCACTGTATTATTGCATGCATTGCAGAAGTTTCATTCACATTGCGTCAGTGACCCAGCCATATTTTTTTTCTCGACTGAAAATGCCGAATAACGGAGCGCGGACACGGACGATCCCCCTTGGAACAAGGCTGGAGAAGCATCCCCCTTCATCCCACGGTGCGGGATGAAAGGGGATGCTTCTCCAACCTTGTCAAGCTCCGCGTTAAGCCCCTAGCAATGCATGATAATCGAACCAAAATCCTCGTGCGTGAATCTAAAATCCGTCTTAGCGCTTACAGGTTCAATCAAGTTGTTGCGGAATCTAAAACGAACCTTCATAGTTCGAAAAGCGTGATTTTGTATTTTGCGCCGGCACTCCAGAAAGTTTTAGCCTGCTTAAATGTCTTAGCCAACGTCTGCTCCTGTCAAAGCAATACTTGTTGCAGTCCTGTTGACGTGTGTTCGCCGTGTATCGTGAGAGGCGTGGAGCCGAGCATAGATCTGGCATCGCTCTGACTCCAGCGAGGTCAAGTCATTTGACTGTTCGGCAGCATGCACCATTGTTGGTTTTGTCACTTTGATAATCACGTACTGTGATTAAACGCACACTTCGAAGTGTAGGGACTAATGTTGGTCGGCGGGTACTGATGGGAGGGGGAAGGGCAACCGTTAGTTTTTAGCTCAATGTTTGCGACGCACTGCCGTAAGGCCAAAATGATTAAATTCAGGAGGACCTGTCTCCTATCCCCCCCAACCCCCGCGATGGCCCGCCGCCCATGCCAGGAAGGGACTGGGGACCTGGACACTGCCATGGGCGGTGGTAATGTACTTCCTATGCCTCGCTGAATAGAAAAAGTGCCCAACCATCAATTTAGGGCGGTCGAAACCCAGTCTTGCCGAATATCTGCGTATTTACCTTCTCTTTATGCAAAAGGTCGTTCCATGTGAAAAATATCTTAATCCACTGCCGCTTATTAAAAGAACTTCCCACGACGCGCACAAAGAGCTGCTGGCCTCCAGCCTCGAACCGGCTGCCTCCGAGCCCCGCAAACCGACGCCCTGCCAACTGCGCTACCCACACCGAGTGCTCCGCGCCGCTTAAGTTAAATAGTGTCGATGGATATGGCATGGGTCTAAATAACACCATTTTACACGATAACTATCACGCCCATGTCAAAGCCTACCATGATTATCGAAATACCATGAAACAAGCTTTCAGACTACGTACAATTTATACCTATCACGTATACTTGCTAGTCAGGAACGTACGCGGAAAGTACCATTTCTTGATGTCGTGATAACCTGCTGATCCCAAATCAGCGCCCAGATGACGTCGCCGGCTGCCAATGGACATTGACAGGGGCCGCGTCGAACGGCACCAAGCACGGCTCCAGGTCCAGGCACACAAATCACTCACGGTCTCGACGTTCACCGCGTCAAAAGAGTCTATCCGAGCGCGCAGGTTTGGCGCCGAGCCGACGCGGCCCCTGACAATTAGATCCGCCACTGGGACCCAGCGGCCCGGATTAATAATTGGTCGCAACTTTCTCCTACTGAATGAATGAATAGCAGTTATACAGTAGGCGGTGCTGTGCACCCAAACAATAATTTCCTTTTAATCATTGGAAGTACGGATAAAAAATTTGAGAAAGTGTATGTTGCCGTAACTTCATAACCTGTCAGAACATATATATATATATATATATATATATATATATATATATATATATATATATATATATATAATATATATATACCTTTAACTTCGAAGATTGGTGTAGGATGGCCTGTAACTGTATTAATTTTTCAACATTACAATGAGAATGTGGTTGCAATGCCCGATGTTTCGGCGCATACCTTCTTTCATTTTCTTGACTTGAAGAAGGTATGTATTACACCAAAACGCCGAAACCAAGAAAAAGGTACGTATATATGACACTCGGGCATACATGCATACATACCTATGGAATGATTGACACACAATCATCTTCTCATCTTAATGTTAAGAAGCTAATAAATACAGTTACAGGCAATAATACAGCTACCTAATAATACAACCTCACACTAATTTTGAACTATCTGTCATTCAACAATTTCGAAGATCTTCTAAGAAGATCTTTTAAGAAGCACGATATGCACGGATACCAAGCAAGAACAGCTCAGCTATTGGGTGTCGCTACCTTAAAAAAGTGCTTTGAGGAGCCAGACGACCAACTAACGGACACCGACCACCCCACCAACAAACAACGAACAGACACAGACGGACACGGACCACCTGGCTGGCACCGCATACGCTGTCGGCATGACGATCCAGCCAATCTCGTACGCCGTCAGACTGCCCAGGCCCAATGATGAGCAAGGAGCAAGGCCAAGGCGGGCGCCGTCGATTCCCTTTGTTTTGTCCTACACAGTAGATGCACATAACCCATCAGCGAGCAAACGATCAGACTGGTCGGAGCCAGCCGGCTGGTGGGGGTTATGTGCGGCTACTGAGAGCTGCATCCGACTGGCGCGTTGACTTGACGCTGGCACGGCATACGTTGCCCGCATGACGAGCCGGCCAATCGTACGACGCCAGAGATTGCTCAGGCCCAATAAGCAAGGACGGATCTTGAAGCCGTGTGTGGCGTCTGCCAATGCCGCTTCACGGCTTTTCTGCGAACCAACAAGCCTAGTTGTAAATGGTGGCACCCTGCAGTCGGTGTCCCAGGAGCCTAGAACGGCATATTGGCTTGATTGATTGGCTCTAGGACGAATGCATGAATTGATTGGTACAGTGCAGCTGAGAGTGCCCAAAGTCATGGTCGCAGCCAGGATTTTCCGAGGGTGTCCAACTCGATACAAATATAGTATTATTCAGTGTGAAGCGATATTTCGACACCTTTGAAATTTAATTAAATAGTGACACAATCTTTCCTGGATGCTCGGCAGTCATGAGCACAATCGAAATTTTATAATGGGGAAGGATAGCTTATTGTTGGGTCTGGGGTGCCATGCAACTCCCCACCCCCGCAGAAAAAATGTCATGCATTATGTCTTACTTAGTATTTAGTGTATTAGGGCATCAAATGAGTTTGGACGCTTGGGCCGAACCCGAACCGCAACCCGAACCCAACTTTAACTTTAGACTAGTGTTACTGTCGCCTCCAGAAGCTGCTTTTAAAGGGGAAAAAAAACAATGAAAAAATGTATACTCAAAATGCCAAAGATGCTTCTGGCAGACACGGGAACATCGATGTTTGGTGTCATCGGCCAAACAACTCGTTGAGAGAAGTAGAGGGGTACACTTGAGCATCTTCGAGGGCTTCACATCTTCATCGGGGGAGTGGCAGATGCCCCAATTTCTCTTTTCTTGAACCCGCCACTGTATTGAGACTCTGGGTTATTGGACTAGTGCCACCTGACGTATGCCAGGCTGTCCGATCAAATGTGTGTACCTCGTACCTTTGATGAGCCATTATCGCGCTCCTATGGGTCTGGGACTCCTGGGCTGCTTCCAAGAGCCCAAAGCACTGCTGGGGCCCGGGATATTGGGTTGGTTCAGAGCCGCCGCACGGCCAGCATTGCTCTCCAGGATACTGGTGAGCCCGAGAAGGCCTTTGGAGTTCAGCACGCTACCGGGGTCTTCGAGCCGCTGTTGGAACTCTAGGACCACTGCTTGACCCACAGGTTGATGTTGGGTCCTGTGCCACTGTCGGAGGCGCAACTTAATGACATTTTCCTTTGGCTTTTAATCGGCCTTCAAGTCGTTGGTGGAGATAAAAGTATGGCCAAAGGGTTTTTAGTTTGCGGCAGTGGCAAAGGTCCATACACGACGTTTTAGCTTAGGCTGCGACCGTAATTCGGGCCTATCCACTAGGCCTATCGCCTATCGACGAGACAAGGATCACGTCTGAGCGGGGCGCCACAGACGTGATCCAGTCGGTATCTGGCGGCTGGATGGGTCTCGGCAGTGCCCCTTGGCCTGCAATGGCAAGCTTTGTCGGTTGGAATCGAATTCAAATTATGCATGTCTGTTTGAATTGGTGTCTTAAGAACATGCAGGTCTCCTCGAAGATAGCCTTGTCATCTTCAGCAGTGTAGTCAAAGGCAGCCGACTATGTCACGCAGGAACAGCACCGATAGCTGAACATCCAACCAATTCCAACCTGACCGAATCTTGCCTTCGTCACTGAAAGTAAATTTCATAAAGATGGCCAGACTTAAAAACCCACACATAACAAGACGTTACCAAAATGTCAGGACCTGACCGTACCCCTTCGCCATCATCCATTCCTCCAGCCGGCCAGTGACCACCCTGACGCCTTCCCAACTCTCCCTCCCCGAACCCCTGGCTTTTCCCCCATCCATCTGGCCGGCCCAAACCAAGTCCAAATCCCTCGGCCACCTCAGCCGCCATACAGCCTGTCCACAAGCACACAACCACCGTCTCCTCCCAGACGGTGAGTCCCAGACGGACTCTTACCATCTCATGCGTTACCACCAAAACCCATCCAAATGCCCCGTCCGATGCCCGCATCCAGTCCATCCAGACCGAACCAACCACCCCAACCTAACCAATCCCGACCGAACCTACCTCGCCTCCCGGGCGCAAAACCCGCTCCTGTCGTCACACAGTTAGTTCATTCACCCTCGGAGTCCGCACGACTAGAGCCCGGTAATCATAAAGACATAAAGACGTAAAAGATTAGTGCAACTATGAGCCACAAGGGCCCTTCTTGGTTGCACTCTGTACACTGAACCAGTTGGCCACCAAATCTGTCAATCAGCCCTCCCTGTAATACTGAAAAGCAAGCCCTCTATTCTTTTAATGATTGTCTACGCTGTTTTTAATGATGTTCAATGTGCTGCTACTGACGATGTTTTCTGGCAGCTGGTTCCTGTGTTCTACTACCCTGTTCGTGAAGAAAGTTTGCCTTAACCTTGTTCTGCTGTGGTTAACTTTAATTTTGAATTTATGACCTCTAATTGCATCATTTCTGTTAAATTCAAACATTTCCCCAAGGTATCCCCTCTCCAGACCATGGACAAATTTAAAGACCTCGATGAGATCTCCTCTCAGCCTTCTATATCTAAGTGAAAACATATTCAATTTCTTCAATCTTTCCTCATATGCCAGGTTGCTTATGCCATTAACCATTTTTGTAGCCCTCTTTTGTACTCTCTCTAAAAGCCAACAATCTTTTTCATAGCTAGGAGACCAAGCTTGGATGCAGTATTCCAAATGTGGCCTGACGTATGCACAGTAAAGCTTCCTGATCACTTCATCACTTCCTCACTCCTGACTAGGGATGTGAGACTTATTGGCCTATAGTTTTCAACTTTCCCTCTTTCTCCTTTCTTCAAAATAGGAACTACATTTACCCTTTTCCAATCGGTTGGAATTTCATTTTGTGAAACTGATCTACAAAATATTATACTAAGTGGAAATGCCAGTTCCTTTTCAGTTTCCCGCAACACCCTAGCATAAATTTCATCAGGTCCTGCTGCCTTGTTTGGCTTTATTTTCCTGATATGATTGTAAACAGCATCACTATCAATGAAATCAACATCATTTCTCAGATCCCATGTCACTGAACTATGGTGTACGGTCGGCAGATTGGTCATATCTTCCAATGTAAACACTAATTTGAACTGCTTGCTCAGCTGCTCAACCATCTCACTATCCTCACCCAATGTAGTCCCGTTTACTTCCAGTGGACCAATTGTGCTAGAAACTTTACTGAGCTTGTAGAAACTAAAAAACTTTTTACTGTCCCCATTACAGTTTCTAGCTAAATCCAGTTCTTTTGCTCGCTTTGCTGCTCTGGTTTTTTGCTTCACAGTGTCTCTAGCTTTTCGATACGCCTTAAGATTAACGACATTTGAGGCTTCTTTAAAAACTCTAAATGCAATTTTCTTAGCCTTAATTGCTTTTATCAAGTCTGGTATAAGCTATGCTGGCTTTCCTACCCTTCTTTTGCGTCTTTGCTTTTGGGGGACATTTCTAATCTGAGTTTCCTTCAAGTAAGATTTGAACTTTTCCCACATTTCAAAGGCATTTAAATTGGAGGTTCTTCTTCCCATCTGATGGCACTTAAAGCCGCTCTCATGCCGTCAAAGTCTGCTCTGTTGAAATTTGGAACCTTTACCAAATTATCCTTGATAATTTTCCCTACATGTGCCTTGAATCTAACTATGTTATGGTCACTTTTTCCCAGAGTTTCGCCTACAGTCAAGTCTTGAACCAAGTCACTTAAATCCGAGAATACAAGGTCCAAGAATGAACCATGCCTGGTAGGTTCCGATACAAACTGGTGTAAGAACAGGTCCTCCTCGAGGCATTTCCTAAACATTTTGCATGATGGGAGCCAACACCAGCATTTTCATAACCTTTTAGATTAAAGTCACCAAGAATAAGGCACTTCCTCTTAAAGTTTCTACTGATTTCCTCACAAATCACCTTGTCAAGCTCTAGTTGCTGAGAATGTGGCAGGGTTCCTAATCGGTAGAAAGCTCCTATCCTAAGAGTATTGCTGTTGCTTTTTCCCACAGTGACATCAAGCCAAATGGACTCCACAGACACATTTTTATCCCCACCTGCTACTTTTTGAGAACTGAATAAGCTATTCATATAGAGCATTACACCACCCCCTTTCATTGCTGGACCCCTATTGCACGAAAACATGTTGTATCCCTGGATCTCATAGTCCTGTAAGTTATCTCCAAAATACCCTTCACTGACCCATGCCTCCGTAATGCAAACAAAATCTGGTTCCTCCTCAGCAACATAACACTTGAACTCATCAAATTTGGAACGGATACTCTGAGAATTAAACATCATACACTTAACAAATGCTCCATAACCACCTTTGGCTTTTTCATATCGAGGAGCTCTTTTATCACTGGATGAACTATCACTCTGTCCCCTTGAATTGCTACTGTCCCTATTTGCAGACTTTGAGGTTCTATTGCCTTGTCTGACACTATTGGAATATTCCTGAGTTGGCAATGCAATTTCATCCCTCCCCACCCAATTTCCTAGTTTCCCTGAAGGACATGCTCGTATACTTTGCCTAACACATGTACCCCCTTCTCAGAAAAGTGCAGGCCATCCCTCTGATAGAGGTCCCACGATGCATTAAACCTGCTCCACTCGTCTACAAATGTAAAACCTAGCTCATGGTCCTGTCTGACTCACTACACGCCATCCTCACGATCCACCGGATCCGACTTTCCCCCAGCACGACACCTACACCACCTGTGTATAGGAACACCTACACCACCTGTGTATAGGAACACCAACGCCAACACCGACAGCGCGAGCGTACAGCAGTCTGCGTCCAAGCACCACCCACAGAGCAGAACACACCTGAAACCACACGCATACAGAAGGAGCATACTTACATAAACGCCCCTATATTGTATTGTATTGACATGCACAGGGCGATCCACTATTCCAGTGGCTATTATGCCCCGAGTCACAGGTGAAGGAGTAAGAACAAAAACATAAGTGTTACAATAAAAAAACATACATGCAAGAAGTCAAATGCAAACATACGTCAGTCTCACATTAATGCAAACGTACATACATACAGAACAGTCAAATTCATAAGCAGTGCGTCTAAGACGTGGGACAGTCTGGTTGCCGAGCCAGCAGGTGCCGCTTAACGTTTTAATGCTTAATTTCCGTTTAACGCTTAATGTTCACTTATATTTACACGCTCTCCAACTTACCTGTACCTACTCACCTATGACATGTTGAGCAGTGAATTCGGCATGCATGGCTCATGAGATGCCTTCTCGCCACTTTATTTACCGAAACCTGTTACCTCCACGCCCACTCTCTCCGTTAATATATAGCCCACTATATGTGTGAATTTCAACACGAGATGTTTGACAACAGACTGTTCCGATCGAACAGATATTCCTTACCAATCGATTGTGTTTTGGATGCATTGCTTCTTTTCAGTTGAACCCCCACCCTACCCCAGACAAAAAGAAATAAGTTCACCATGTACGCACCGACCACTATCGCCGTACTCTCTTGCTGCATGATTCGAGAACGGTAGTAGCATACAGACTACAGACTGACTGTCCGAAAATGCGTACATGAATTCTGGACAGGAACTCAGCGTTCGCATTCATATCAAGCTGTCTTTTCAAAATGCGTAAATTGTGAGGAGCAAGCTCGGAGCCTGGCGTCATTTAGCTCGTGCTCTGATACAATTAAGCACCATAGCCCTGGTGGAGACGTGACGAAAGGGGTTCTCAAAGCTGAAGTCGGAATTTTCATCCCAAACATTGCATTATAAGACATGGGACAGCCGAGCCGGCGGGGGAATGGCCACACAGCTCTGACCACAGAGGCGGGACAATCTCGACCAGACGGAGCCGAGATGGTTGTTACGGAACCCGCGCCCAATCGTGTACTGCTCTTGGCAGTCCACCTGGTGACTTTCCAACCCTGGCGGTGGTTATGACGTCACTCAACAGGCGGATCGAGCCCGTCCTGCCGAGTCGGTACTGGTGGCCAGCAACTGTAATGGCACAGACATAAAATTGACACCGACAGAGGCTGGTCGGGCGGCTCCTCACGCGCCTGTCTCCCCGCGCAGTTGAGCCTACTTACAGATGGCTGCCTCCTGGTGGGACCTGGGCAGCATGTTCATCAACATACGTGTGGTGTCAATTACTTAAGCCTGGCTACGTCCACTAAACATCCGCTGGAAAATCTGGCTTCCTCGACATATCGCATGCCGCTGTGAGACCGATACCGTCCAGCATATACCGGCACAGATATTGTGGACAGGGTAATACTAGAGTGCTTATTCGTCAGTGTCGAATAGCTGGCCGTGTCTATTACCAAACTGCGTCGGCTGTCATACCGTCCACCATATACCGGCACAGAACGTGCGCACTGCAGGGGCGGCCCGAGGCACCGAAATCGGGTGAGGCAGTCACCACTGCAGCACCCCCCCCCCCCCTCCGTCCCAAAAAATGACCGGATTTCGGCTACTCTATTTTTCGGTTCCCAAAATTCTGAAGCTGTTTATCCTACCCCACCCCACCCCCACCCCGAAAAAAAATCATCTTGAATCTTTTTTGTGTTTAAATCCCAAGATGTCTTTTAAACTTTAAAAAAAAAAAAAAAAAAAAAAAAAAAAAAAAAAAACATCGGATCTCGGTCACCCTATTTTTCAGTTTTCACGGGACTGACCTGGGCTTTCCGAAGGAACACTGGCCTCCTTAGTTTTTTCTTGATGGCACATTCTTTCTCCTAATATGACGGAGAAGTAAATTAAGTTTAAAGGACTTTATCAATATATCTTGTCATGATAGATGATGGTCTTAATTTCAAGGCTGTTCTATGAAGGCCATCAAATGAATGGTGTAGGGCACACAAATAGATGCACATGGAATTTGAACTTTATTTGATACCAGGAACTAACAAGATAGGTGAAGCATTACCCCCTAGGATATATCATAACATCCAGTCACTAATTGAGGATAACTAAATACAAATGAAATGCATTGAATAACAGAACAGCACAGCCAAGGGAGAGACTGAGGGGAACAAAAGCCTCCCTTAGAAACAAGAGGCCATTATAAATCCCTGACTGCACCCACAGGAAAAGGAAAGGATGTCCCTTGACACACCTCGGCTGTCTCAGAAATATCGGGAAACAATGGTTTTATATTTGCCTTCAGTGTCCATTCTCTAACTTCACTTCAATACTTTATTTCATGTTTATCGTTTATATTTATTCATTTGTAATGTCACCCATCTTCCCATAAATTATTTGCCTCAAGTGAAAGTTGCAAACTCAATGTTTTTAAAAAGCCACCATACAGGTTACTGTACTCAGTATTATTATACAGCTTGCTCTACTCTACTCAGGTTTCTCAGTGATGTCAGGTTACTCTATTTTATCTACTTTGGTAAGCATCAAGGAGACTTGAAACAAGGTAGAAGCTGCACATAAAATAAGCTTTTGAACGAATGCTTTTCACACACAAAATATCCATATAGTTGTGCTTTAAGGTATTCTTCCGACTCTTAGATATTTCCCAATATACTCTTTATAAAAGTAACGAAGCTAGCGTGACCATTCATTTCCTCTCCAAATGCTTACTTTTCAGCGGGCAAGACAAATAGCACAAAGAAAGTGGCTTTGAGTTAGGCAACATGGCATAAAATAAGGTGTAAAAATAAAATGCAAGATGTCGATTTCCTAACCTAGTCTAACACTAATTTTTTTAAAACAAGATTTCCCACAACTTGGAATTTTTCTTCTTCTTCTCCAAATTGACAACATAAAAAACCCAGTCCAACGGATCATTTTTATTGAAAATCGAACCTTCCAAATGAAGAGCACCTGACATAGCCAAGCCTATCCCCTTTGTTTGCTTTCTGGGGGTAACATGTGCAAAACATGTCCCGTGAATACCTTAAGGCACAACAATAAGTTATCTTGCATGAATTATCATCAATGTTTACTAAAAATAGGTATGGCTACATTTGTCCATTCTCTAGAAGCACAGCACACCAGATAGAGAGAGAGATAATTAATGACAACCCAATCAATTTTTTGGACAAACAAAAACCATGCATTTGCTAACCCTATAAATCCATTAGTTCATATATTAAGGATCCAAGTTTATAATAATATGCAAACTTGTTTGTTCAGGAGTTCAGACTCACTAAAAATGTCATCGAACACTGCAATTTGGGAAGAAAAAAAAGCACCAACAAAATTTGTACATGTGTCAGCCAATTATTCAATTTAGTCGTAGCTGGTCATATTTAGAGATTGTCAACATCTCCTTTCACTCTCCCTACCAAACTTCCTTGGCACTTGCAGGACTGGAGTTCTCTCACAAAGTCAGGAGACCAAAGTTCATATTTTCAAGGCATATTTTCACCGTACATATGGAAATTGGCAAACTAAGATTATCAGGATAACAAACCAGAGGTTCCAGACCACATACCAACTTGGGGTCTCCAGGGATAGGCACTTGCCTACCAACTATGCGGAACATGAACAATATTATAAGCCCAAAGATCAGACCAAGCATTTTGTCAGACTAACCTGATTTTAAATTGTGAACAGTTCCACGTACCAGTACAAATTTGATGCATTGGAAGATCCTGGGCTGGTTTTGAGTTGCTCAGCGGTGCCAAGGAAAACTAATTCTCAGATTTGTTTGAATATTTTTAACAAGTTTCTAACTCTTTGAATTTGGCACGAAATGATTCTAGTTTTGCATACATTGTGTACCATAGACCAATTCTGCTCCAAAGCAGGCTGTTGGAGGGCGGGGGGAGGATTGCTGAGAATGACCACATCAAAGCCCGGTCTTAGCCCACCGTTCACCGTCTTTTAGTTGAGCAGAATTTCTCACCTCTCCTATCCATCTATGCAGGTAGGAAACTTGCTCCAATCCCACAATGTCGCACAATTCTTTAATTTCATGAATCAATGGACACTTTTTGTGTGAAGCATGTTCCGATTTAGCCCGAATGTCAACTTCTTCACAATTCCCTCTGACGGTACAATGTACCGCACAGAAACGCTTTAGTTCATCTTGCGAAGGCTGCATATCCTGCGCATCGTATGAAACGAAAGCGTATAATGCGCGATATTTGGATTTAAGGTTTTCCCTCACTCATACGTATTTCAGATTGATGATAGAGCTATTCCAAATTGAATATGTAAAATTTAACTTAAATTTTCACGATAATTATGAATCACCAGGCAACGTTTCATGTCAACTGTCTAATTTTGTGATTTTCCGATGGATAAGAGCATCGCTATGTACTAAAATAACATAAGAAAGATGTTTCAGCTCTGCTCAGGTGAGGCACTGCCGTAAGTGCCTTAGTGGGCGGACCGCCACTGGCGCACTGGGCAATATTAGTGGCGTGTTACTCGCGGGAGCGCCGAAAAGCTGGCCGTGCTACCAAACTGTGTCGGCCGGCATTGCGACAGAGTGTGCTCCCAAATGCGTGGTTGCCGAAGACATCGTTCCAATCTGAAAAAATCACACTAAAACACTCCGTCTAGCTATCGATCTGTGATCTGTAAGGATGTGGTCCATGCTTATTTTCTGAAGCAGGATATTGGAGCCAGCTGTCCGCACCTTGTTTGTTTTCGTCATGCCCAGCCAGTTTGTTAAATCAGCAATATGGATTCATGTCGGAACGCTCCTTCATCTGAAGCCTTCTTGATGCCATGCTGCGCACGGTCTATGATAATGGATTCGTCGGTTCTAATACGGATGTGATTAACAGGAAATATTCTTTGGCTTTTCTGAATCACGAGTTAAAAGGAAACCTTTTCTGTTTTTTGTTTTGTTTCTGTCATCAGAAATTCATTAACACAAAATTTAATGGCCATGTTCCATGTTTCCATGTCTCATATTCCACGCTCCATTTTCCATGTTTCATGTTTCATGCTCCATGTTTCATGTTCCATATTCCATGTTCCATGTTCCATGTTCCATGTTCTATGTTCCATGTTTACAAAGTTATAAGTAAACAGCAAAGAGATGGCATGGATGACATCGTCAAACAAATCCATTCATCGTTTGGAAAAAAGTAGATAATTTCATGGAGATAATAATATTCTAGAACGCTAACATGCAAGACAAGGTCATGTTTCCAATACTGGTCCTGGCTCTCAGAGACGAAGCACCATTTATGTTATCATTCACCACAAATTTAGCTTTAGCACCTAAGTACCTAAATAGGGACCATGGCTTCCCGCCAAGAATCCGGAGAGTAGGCCTTCTCCCATACTCTGTCCAATAAGGCCAGAAATGATTCAACCACAAGTAAAGGTAGGCCGTTCAACTTGTGTATTACGCCAGATCCCTCTGCCACAGTATTTAGACTTCTTATCGTTGAGCGCATCTCATTAATGCGGAACGGTTGGTTATAAAACAGGTTGTTAGTTGATCTGCCAAACAAGTAAATATAACACAGGTGGCAAGTTGATCTTCTGCCAAACAAATTGTCTGTGGTAGTTTCCATACCCACTGCATGCTATTTCCCATTGATTTATCTATTTAAGGCCGGGCCCATTTCCCCAGCGACCTCAACAGGTCGGGTCACATCCATACCAGCCACCTATAGTACGGGAAAGCGGACCTCGCTGTACTGGCCAGGAATACGTTTTATATGGGACCATATTCGGGTGACCGAGGTAAATCTGACAATAGTGGACATACGCTCCTTTTTCTCTTTTGTTCTCCTTTTTCGACATTGACCTTTACATCTTGTTCGATATAGAAGGAACCTGACGTAATCTGGCAACACGGGATCTTGATAAATATTCGAAAGTGTGGAATCCGTGGGAATTTGGTAATTTGTATGCAGCAATTTCTCAAAGATCGTTTCTTCCGCGTCCCGATGAAACACGTTTCCCAGCGCTTTCACCAAATCAACGGAGTTCCACAGAGCAATGTTTGGATGCTGCCTCACCTGCTACAGTTATAAATGATACATGGATGGGATGCACTGCCGCAAAGCATCGGACGACCGCTATTCGTCGACGAATTCGCGATATGGTTATCTGGTTCAGACACATCACCGCTACCACGGCAGCAACAGCTTGCGGTGAACCAACTTCAAAGGTGGGGTATTAGAAACTGACTCAGCTTTTCCACAGACAAAACGGTTGCGATGAACTTCTGTCAGAGGCAGTGCTCTCAATAACTGAACGCGGAGTTGCATCGCACGTCTCTTCCTGTTTACACAACCGTGAAGTTCCTCAGGGTGCAGTTCAGCAATCGCTTGACATACAAATAACATTTCAAAACATTGATACAAAATGTTTCAAATCTCTAAGCTCGTTCAAGTACATATCTGGAATATCGTATGGTGCTGACCGAAAAACCTTAAATGATACTCTATCGGCCCATAATGCGATCTAAATTGGACTACGCATGATATGTGTATGATGGCGCCTGCAAGATCAAGTGTCAAGTGTACTCTTAACACGGTGTATCATACAGCATTGCAGATAGTTACCGGCGTGTTTAGCACCACACCGATTGCTAGCCTGCTTACAGAGGAGAACGAACCTCCACTATCGCTCAGACGTAAATGCTGGACCTACGATACGCATGAAGGTTACGGCAGCTTCCCACCCATTCCATTTACTACGCGGTGTTCTCGTGCAGCACTTTAACACTCTTTCACAGTTGTCGAAATGTGACAACTTTGCCGTTCCGTGGTTGAATTTGAAGAGAGCTGTGCTGAATGTGCCGAGTGATGTGTATGCAGAAATTAGTCGTACCGCCTTGGAATCTGGCGTCCCCTGTACAGTCTAGGGTAACAAATATGCTCACCTCATCTATCAACGCATCTAGAAAGCAATCGTTTCCCCAATCTTGCTTTTATACTGAAGTCGAGTTTTCACAATTGCAATACTAAGATGCGAACCGGTACATAATACGGTGTCCTACAATAACAACATGTCTCATAAAAACATCCCAATGCAATTCAAATAGAACCTCCCTTTTCCAAGCATGAAGTCACCAACGCCAACTGATGATCTCAACCATTGGTCTACGTCATTTCGAAATATTTTCATTTGTTCACAATCCGACAGCTTGTGTATTAATTAGTTCCTTTCCCGCTGGCATCTTCCATGGTGGCGGACCGCCCCTGCGCTTACCGCATCTTATCCCACAGACTATCTACTACTCGACATTCTGACACATATCACTATCCGACAACGAAACGGGAAAAGCGTTCGTTTATGCTGATTGCTGGATACGAAGGCACGTTGAAATATACAGTAAGAAGCGTGCCGATCCCTGCAGCGAAATGGGTAGCCCGAAACCCAAAGTGGTAGTGGTACACGTGTTTTCCCACTTCCAGCCAGAGTCAACATCTCTGGAATTTCACTCCACCTCAATGCTAAGTGGCAAAGCAGCTGGAGCGCACAGATCAACAATATACTCTGCATTGAATAAAATCACATCCTGGAGATTGGTGATCGTGCTATCGCAGATCCAGTGGTGACTAGGTGACGCCGTGCAGATCACCGTGTCGGTCACACATGCTACCCAACAATATACCTTCTCTTCGGTAAGCAGGTAACCAAATGTCTTAGAACCCTCACGGTAATACGTGTGCATTTCTTGTGTCAACACATTTTAGTGGAGCGAAGGTTGTTTTATAGAAATAAAATGATTTGTCCAGCCTATCGCGACATGCTAGCAAATCACTCGGAAATAATTCTTCGGAACATATTTAGATACCTGAGAGCGATCAGATTTCAGCCCATTGCGCATCTCAGTAACACTTCTTAGGATTCTGACATGTTAGTTGAACGCTATTGGTGCTAAAATATCATATGCTTTGGTCGAAGAGTCTTAACCCGTCCCGTCTCGGGGGATCTTCAACCCCCCTCAGGTTTTTCGCAGATAGTGGACGAACGGCGCGAGGCAGCGCGCACAAATTTGGCGTAACTTTTTCCACATTAATTTGGTATGCTGTTTCAAAATTTTGAAGTCAGGTCACCTAGGGTCAACGAGTTAGTCAAGGTCAAGTGAGGTCACCTCCAAAAAAGTTCAACCAGTCGTCACGATTTAACGGATACAGATATTTTAATGAAACTTTCAGCATTTGCTTATCTTTAGGGATGCAACAAAACGTATGAGGGTATTTTTTTGGACTACATAAACATTTTGCGTATTTGCCAAATTGCAGTTCAAATAGAGGATTTTGGCTAAAGTAAGCATTTTTTCATGAGGGCAAGTTGACTTCCAACAACGTTTCTCGGTCTGCTCCACCCATTGGAAAAGTAAAATTAAAGAAAACTTGAAAACTGGAAATTTTGAAATTTCAAAAAAAATTGCGGGGGGCCAAAAAATATAGACCTGGTCGATTGCGCTATTCTTTTCTCATTCCAAATAAATTTTGTTTTTCATATATCCACAACATGAAGTCCCCAGAGCCAAAAACATAATGTAAGTCATGAAAAGTCGTGAAAATCTAGCCCCCTTGGTGACGTAATTTTTCGGGGAAAATTGTTTTGGGGGTGGACGCGGACCCTACTCGTCGAGCGCTTTCCGATGACACCTCTTTCGTTTTCGTGCGATGCTTAGTTTGGACTTTAGAGGGGGTTCCTAACCCCCACCCCCCGAAACGGGGTGTGAGGATCTGACCGGAAAGACGGCGCGGGTTAAAAACGAAATAGCTAAAAAAAACGAAACTTATAAATATACAGGTATGAAAAAAGCATGGATAATCGAATAGTTCTGAATGGCGGACACTCGGCACAGACTTCGGCACCGTCGGGCACGCTGATGGATAAGTTTTCATTTCCTCATGACACCTAGGCACACCACCGCAATAGCATGCCACTGATTCCTCATCGACGCGCGCTTCATCCATTATTGGAATGTAGGCCCGTTGATGAATGGACAACACGCTATAGCCGGCGGAACTAAACAACAGCAGATAGAGCGTGATCATTCTTCCTGGGAAATTGCAATGGTTATATGAGTAGTTAATGAGGTGGTCCGACGGCATCGGACCGAATTTGGCACCGTGCGCAACCTGGCATCCGCATTACACTACTGGCGAATAGATGGGAGCGAGCCAGCCAGACTGGTGCGTAGAAGAGCGATGACGATATTTCAATGTAATGGATTAGCTCTGGAGTTTGGTGGCGAATGGGACATTCGGAATCGAGAAGACACGGTCGTCGCTCAACCATGGAGCGGAAATTCCTCCATCAGAACTGTCCGAGACCTTCAGTTGAAACATTGTGGCTGGGAAATGAGTCATAAGTGAATGAGGCTGAGCTGAATTGAATGGGAAGTGAGAATTGAGGAGGCTGACATGAGGAAAAGTAATTGAGAGGCCGATGCTGATATAAGTGTGCAAACAGTGAGGGAGAGCGATAGAGATAGACCGAAGCAGAAACAGAAGGAGGTACCAAATCAGGACAGGAAGAGTTTCGATGAACAGTCGGAAAACGCAGACATGCGGGGATGAGAACGAAATCGGCATTTTGTGCTCGTCATATGCAATACAGATGATAGCAGACAGGGATTAGGCACGATTATCAATTTACCATGTAATTATTCACTTTTAACACCCGGAAAAAACATTACCCTGCATATGATATTGCTAAGCAATGCATTTTACAGGCGCATCCCACGCCTTTATCATGGTGTACATGGAGTGAGGGTGGGGGTGGAGTGGAATGGACATGTGTCTACATGGACGAATGGCACTAATATAGCATAGCAAATGAGACGACTGGCGTGTTTCAAACCTGCGCGGGCCAGCAGCGCCAGTTCCAGACCAATGTATATCATTGAAACAACAGAAAATATCACGTCGGAGCTTGAAATCATCTCGGAGTCGCTGCCGATGTTCAATGTGAGAGGAGTAATCAAGCATGAATTAAATATCACGATATGATTAAAGCCGAATTCCGACGGAAACGTAATATAATTACCCAGCTTGCTCGGGCCTCGTCGGACAAGAAGGTCCATGTACTCAACTCGATGTTTCATATATTCATATCAAGCAGGTTAGGCTCGTTAATCTGCATTAGCAAAGTTGCATCAACTAGCTACGCCGCTGAGGCTGAAGGCTCGTTAGAACTTCACATGTTGCCGCATTACCATAAAGCATCACAGGCGGAATAGTTTCAGGACTGAAGGTAACAACGGCAACGTCCCACACATGTACCTTTGTACCTTGCAACTCCCCCGAGTTACTGAACCGTGTGGATGTGTGAAAACTGAAACATAACCAGGGATTGAAATTAGTTGGAAGATATTTCGCGGAGCTATGTTTTATATCGTGATGTTCCCGTGTTTCGCGAGAAGCTCTCAGTGAGGAGAGGGGTTTGATAGATGCGGGGCAACAGCTGACTACCTGAGTGGATCTATAGACGGTGGTCGATGTGACATCCCCACCGACGATGGTGGTCGATCTACCCTATGTCTAAGCGTTGTCAACCCAAGAAGCAAGACTGGACTCGACTCTGGCATGGATCCACTGAAAAATAACATTCATCCTTGGTCAAGCAGGTTGAAATGAAACTTAACTGAAAAATATCAGATTTGACGTAAACTTGCTTTTAATGGCCCACACAAAAAAGCTTTCTACGACCATCAAGAAACCGATTTTACGCTTCTGTACATGCATAATCCATAATACGGATTTCTGGGGAAATTCCATCGTTATACCATTAATGTACAGATTGTAGCAACGAAATTCATCCCCTAAAAACGTTCAGTGGATGTGCCGCTCGATAGCGGACTGCTGATTTACTGAAGCGCCGGCCTCACGGTGTGCCAGCTGCTGAGGATGTTACCTGCTGACGGTTATAACTTCACACTTCAGCTGAATACACCTATCGCTTGAATTTATCGCCACGAGCCACGCAGGATCATAACGCACCGTCGATGTATTGGTGGTCAATCTCCGCAGTCACCACCTCCTTAGCCCTGAAGTACTCCGGACGTCTGGATCGCTCAAATGTCTGCGGAGGAAGCAAGATATTGCGAGTCGCATTGACTAACACTGGGCGAGGCTAAGCTGTGCGATTTGCGAGATCGAATAATATAATGAAATGTAATGCATTCAGTACATTAGGTACAGTTAACAAGACTGTGCGCAATTACATGGCTACAAGTAGGCGACACGTACATCTCATTGTGTGCATTTGGTGTAGAATGTATTTTGACAGCCAGGAACCTTGCCCTGCACGGGTTCACCACTCCTGAGCACAGCTAAGTCTGCAAGTCAAGCTACCTGCTAGGCGGTAAGGGTTTGGTTGTTCAGCTGACGGAAACCATGGCACATGCAACTATGGACCATTATGCAATCGTGACAACCCGCCTTCAGGACCTCTGCGATCCAGCTCGTCATGTTCTACACTTCAGCCTCAGGCTATGCACGACCACCAGAGTCCTTCAGAACTGGCGATGGGTGCGAGGAATACTAAGGGTCAGCCTCAGAGATAAGGAATCGTTACGAGCCATAAATGCTGCCGATGCACGGGAAGATCGGCCCCCACCACCTCAGCGTTGGCGACCCCCCCCTGGCCACAGCCGCCGCCAACAACCACGGCAGTCCTAGCGCTGACGACCGCTGAAGCGGTGACGATTACAGCTGTCCTAGTCACCTAAATACAGCTGCTCCGGCAGCTACGGTCGCTCCAGAGATGGTCAGAAGACGGCCCAACCATAGATGTGATAACGGCAGT
This sequence comes from Imbricaverruca yamaguchii, assembly GCA_034440575.1. Classification (NCBI taxonomy): domain Eukaryota; kingdom Metazoa; phylum Arthropoda; class Thecostraca; family Neoverrucidae; genus Imbricaverruca; species Imbricaverruca yamaguchii. The sequence goes on along the minus strand of JAOTOL010001278.1, from coordinate 149,510 downwards.
TGCAGAGGTGCCGGTTGCTTCGCCTTGGACCGGGGTGGCAACGGTGAAGCAAAAAGAAAATAATTGCAGAATGCGGTGTGTTTCGTATAGTTGGTCAGGCATGTTGCTCTTCCGTTCCCTGTCCCCAAATCTTGCACTAATTTTTATCCGCTAACATTCACGACTCATTTTCAGATAGTATGAAGGCGTTGAAAAGGCGTAACAATGTGGGCCTCACCCTTACGAAGACCGCCCGAATTAAACTATTTCTGAACGTAGCGGGTATATATATATATATATATATATATATATATATATATATATATATATATATATATATATATATGTGTGTACATATATAAGTAGCGATATGTATTTATATGTATAGCAGCGTAGGGTCCCTTTTAAAATAAAGTGACCGAAATCATAGGATCTTCGGAAAAGTGGCGGCGTGGGCCTATATAGGCTGAGGTCTCTCTTCAGATGTTCGCCCCTGAACGAAATCCTGGATACGCCACTGCAAGGTCAGCCGATAAAAAATAGAATGCAGGCTGCATGGACTAACACAGCAAGGCTATGGAGGCAGTTGCGAAGCGTGCAGCCGAGGTTCCGTGCATATGAACACAAAGTACTTGTCAGGTTACCTAATTATGTTTATAGATTCGGCACGGAAAACCATTGTTCCACATAGTGCTGGCTGATTGACCTATTCCTGATCATGTCTGGAAGCTCAGCCAAAGACACTACATTTTGTAAGCAATCTTGAATGGAAATCGCTTTAAATCTACCACCCGCCGCCGAGGTGTAGAAAAGAAGTATATAAAGGCCTGCCAAACACGAAAATGTCCAGTGGGAGGAACGCCCTAATATTGCGCCTGTCAGCAGGCAGAAGAAAAGGGATGTTCAGAGACAAATCATGGTGACGAAGCCATACCTCGCTTCTTGGCTATGTCAAGAGAGGCTCAAACAGGTCGGTTGTCGCCCTTGCCGCAAAAGGCATGCCTTTCTATGCTAACTGACATGCAGGCTACTGACTGGAACGCGCGGTATCAATAGTGTCTTCGTTGAATCTTCTTTGTTGCCCTTTCGTGTCATATGCCTCTTGCTATTGTTCAAATATGCCTGTTGCTATTGTTTGTTTGTTCCCTTTCTTCCCTGCGATTCTGACTACGATACTGTTGTGACCCATGTTTCCAGGAAGAAAAGAACAATTCATTCTATCATTGTGCATTCTGGATTTGCCCTGTCCGGTTTGATTCCTGCATTCTGTCAACATACCACGATGAAGCCATCAAACAATTTCTTGACAAAGAACATAAAATGACCGGAACGGCACTTGTAATGCATGGCTGTACTGCGTACACGAAAATGTACAGCTTCAGCAACCCACGTGAATGGTGAATGATAGTAATTTGAATTCCACGAGAATTGCTCATAATCATAATCTGGCCATAATGATTCTTGTTATCTGGCCATAGCAAGCCATAATCTGATAAATTGAAGAATGAAGCTGCTTACGGGTATGTATTTTGCCATAATGATTTTTGCTTGTAATTTTACGTAATAAGCATGTAAATGCTATGCTTGATCTTGAACTGTTGCCGGCAGAAACTAACCCGAAATGACTAAGACAAAAATAGAACATGGTCATTAAGCGTGAATTGGCCCACTGAAGGCAAGCTCCACAGTGGTGGATAGAATGCGATTCTCCATCGGTTACACGGAGTACAGTCGTGAAAATGTGAAAAGTCCCATTCGCGGAACCCCGGTTGGGCTCTCTAACATCGAGAGACTGTAGTTTTCATTGCATTATATGAAGAACCACAACATTTGTTGTGGCATTTTTCTTCACTTGCTCCCGCCCTGAGCACAGCCCATTACAATAAACCTTCCTAACAAACGCGCCGATGGTTGAGGGCAAGGGAAAAGGCTATTTTCAAATCGTATTTATCCATGCAAACGTCCATAGAGTTGATATGGAAACTTAGAAGTTAGAGAGTGGCAACTACCTCTATTTTTCTTTCTTTCTCGCAAACCACCATCTCTAAAACTAGTCGCGGGCGGAGCACTTGGTCATGTATTATAAGCATTCCTCACCGGCAGCCCCAGATAAAATGAATGGCTTCGAAGGGGAGAATTTCACGAACTCTTTCAATCCTCCCCGTGTATCAAATTCCTTCGAACGGATGCAGGTGTATATGTCGCTAAAAGCATGCGAAGAGGTCTTCCAAAAAGTGACAGCAATGCTTGGAAATCTACCACTTCGGGCACAATGGCCGTAATTTTTCTGGATTCACCAGGGAATTGCCCAATCCTCGGGTGAAGCTAAAAAATATACAGTTGCCCAGCGGATTCGTGATGACGGATCAAATGAGACAAACGGACGTGACCAGCCCACCTCTATTCTTGTTGTGTCCATTTGGAGCCGATTTTGGCGATCTTTTGTGTCCAACTGTATGGTGTGCAGCTTACGCATGCCCGTGCATTATACCCACTGTTTCTGGTGTGCACATGTCGCACACCAGAAACAGCCGGCATCACTACTTGCTGGCAGGCTGGCAAAACCTCATCCCCTCTCTATTTTTGCGATTTTCGTTCAAAATAACTTTTTAAAACGTGAGGTACTGACAGCGATGCATATCGTTGAGGACAGCCTGGCCTGACCACCACCAAAAAGGAGATAGCGGTGTGTTACGTCGGTGTGCCCCAGCCGTAGACGGCAAAGTATGATCTGGTTCCGGCTCGTCCTAAGGTATGACGAGCCCCACTCCCCCAAAACATAGCCTGATCGCTTTTAGTTGTTATCAGGCATAAGATACCAGCTATTCTGTCATTGCTTAGCAGAGGTCTCACTTGAAGGGTGGAAGTATTTCGCAGTGAGCGGCATAGTTCATATGCACCGAGCCCGGGTTGCTCGCTTCACAACCGCGTCCGCAGCCTCGTTTCCCAAGGTGCCACGCGGCTGGAATTCAACAGAAGACTTCCCAGCTTGAGCCTGCGATCCGATAAGCGAAAAAGCATCCTGTCTAATGGCATCACGTAGGCTAAACTACTTTAGCTCTCAGAGAATATACTGAGGGAATTGGTGAAAATAGCATGCGAATATCTCGCCACACTTAAATAAACGCCTTGACAATAGCCAACTCTGATGTGCAGACAGATGCTCGTGATGAAATATGGAGAATTACCTTGACACCAGACCGGTCATAAATGCGCTGCTAATGATACCATCAGTCTTGGATCCATCCGTGCATATCGGGACATATCCATCGAAAGAGGCTGTGTTCTAGAGTTCTAGATCGTGTGATGTAGCAGGCTCCTGTCCTGATCGAGGAAAGTGGCATGTCTATTGTCGGAGAGGTCGTTTGCCACAGTGGCACTTGCAGAAGATCGGAAGTATCCAAGAATCCGGGCGAACATTAGGGCTCGAACCCATCCAAAAAGATAGGGTACAATAACTAGCTCACAATCTTCCCGTGCTTTTGCGGAACCCGTAGGGCAGGGATTGGCGCTCTCGGAAAATGCTGAAAACGTTCAGGACCAAGACCATCTCTAGGTATTCTCTTGCAACGTCTCAGCGCTCAGCTCAGCAAATACTCTTTGCACCGTCTCAGCGCTGATATTAGAACTGAACATGCCAAGGGCCTTCTGAAGCCTTCATGGTATGTGCCATGCCCCCCCCCCCCGAACTTGCAGGGATCGCTACACCAATGCCGTGAGAGGCATCCAACATCTTGAAAACATGTAGTGGCTGTCTCCAAAATGTTGGCGACATATACATGACATAATATGCTAGTTCATTCCAATTGTTCACCCAGCTCCCCTATCGATTTGACAGTAGGTATTTCGGCCGTGAGCCAACTACGTCATCCAGAAATGCAGCCACAGGAGGGAGGGCAAGGTGGAATGATCCCATGAAAACAATGACTTGGACTGGGACCATTTGACCTGTCTGTCTCCATGAACGGCCACTTCCAGCGGCGCAGGAACAATAGGCTGGCAGGGATGCCTTTTTACTCTTCAAGGAGATATAAATCGACACCCGTGGGGAAACATTCATGGAAGTAGAAACCTTCCTCTCTTTGAATACACCACATGATGGCATTTGTCATTGCCCCTATAGTCCTTGCATGACAATTCAATATTCAAAACCCACCCTCCTCGATCATAATACAGCATCCTGCTGCCTAATCACCAAAACTTTCGAAATCCTTCCACCACTGGGTTGCTCCTTTGGGATATACTTGCAATACACCTCTCCATCCACTCTCAATTAAGAAGGGTAGGCCACAGGCTGTTGGAACCCATTACTAATTGGGGGATTCAGAGAGGGAGCACCGGGGTGTGTGCCCGTCTCTCCCCGATCAGAAAGCGGCGCCTCACTGATCGGAAAATGTATCTCAGTTGCAAGGGCATTACTCATGGTGCACACCACGAATTGTTCAGTAGAGGGTTCGAGTATGGCCCAAGACCGAAACTTTCAGTGAAAGCTATTCCTCTGAGAGAGTCTGGTGCCCTTTGGGGAGGTCAAGCGTGCTTCTCGAATTATTTCCATCAGTGGTCCCCCAGGACGTGTGGTCCGGATCAATACTTCTGAATTCACCAGTGCCATCACTCGCCTTGGCATCTCGACGCCCACCACTGGCAGGCTTGGCATTCTCTCAGCACGCGTTTCGATGTCCCAAGACTCGTGATGAGATATCCCATCACGCGGTCAAAACGTGGGTAGAATGTTATATTGCTTGTAAATTATTGGTGGAATGGAATAAAACAAAACTAAACTGCCACATCGTAAGTTAGCCGAGCCCGCACAAACCACTAAAATTAGGAAGCAAACGTCAACACATCAGAACTGGTTGCATACAAGAAGGTTTGACGTAGTGTTTGACCACTATTTAAAACCCATGCACTATGCACATTCAGAAATGCATGGTGCTGATGACGTTGATGAAGAAGTTACAAAATAAACAGAATGTACACGCCTCAGAGCTAATAGTTTGCCGTAGATACAGGTCACCATACTCATTATGTTTCTTGATGAGCGTGCGTTATCATTACCATCCGTATATTTTCCATAACAGTTTGATTGAGTTCGGTCTGGTTGTACTACACCGATAACGAACGGTGAGGTCAACTGAGGTGAAATAAAGCAAACCCGTCTATCACGAAATAATGAAATTAGATATCAGCTTAATTTGTTCAATTTTCGAACATCAATTTCTGCAAGTTATTTTCAAATCCTTCGCTCGCCTTTTAACAAGTCATCAGCGTTCATTGCCAACAATATCATCTTTCTTGAAGCGTGCTCTGGGAATAGTTCTCCTGAGTCAATACATGATGTAAATACGAAATTAAAGAGACATTCCTTTCATAAAAATCCTGTGCCGTTTCCAAAGCTCAGGTGGGTTCTTTCCATCATCAACTAGCTCCAAAGCTAGGTGTTCGTTAGGAGTCGAAAGCACATCCCATCCTGTTTTCTAGATCTAGGTTTATATACATCCCTGCTTCATTTTTTATCGCTATTGACGATCAATAACGGCAATGGTTGCTTCTGCAAAAGCTGCTTGTCAGCTGAAGGTAAGTTCCTAGTGTGATGCTGCACTTCCTCCGCAGTGTTTGTGGCTGCATCAGCAAGCTGGAGTTTCGTGCATACCGCTTATATAAATAATTAATAACCTTTGTAGTGAAGGTGCTTGATCCTAACTTATGGCGGCCACGGTGCAGGTCTGAGCAGCTCAATCGGTAGGGTGTTTGACTTGAGCACGCTGGGTGGGTTCGATACCCAACAGCGACTTCTTGTCTTGGTCAATGACGAACGTGCTGATGCGTCACAACATTGGTGTAGCGTCATTGGTGGATAGCTGTCACCCGAGGCAATATTGGCGATGCCTAGTGGCAAGCTGTCATTGGAGCACCAACGCTTCTCTGGGAATGGTAAGTTCTCCCGGACGGTCTCCAATTCACTGCGTACAGGTGGGGTCGTGCGCTGTGGGGTGGACGTTGTGTGGAAGTGGACGCTGTGGACTATAGCTATCGTTGACAATGTTCAACTCGCACCAGGCCATGTCCGGGCGAATTTATGATTGTAGTGTTGGATTTTAAGAACTATGCTGTGTAATCAGACAGGATAAGAGTGACCGTATAATTTATCAGCTTGGTTGTGAATAGCTTCAGAATGATTGACATAGTTGGCCGTTCCGCTTCTGATACATTGGAGCTCATGTTATTTTACTATCGTGAGGAACATCCTTTTCCCTTATCAATTAATCAATCCCATTCAGAGCAGAGGGTTGCAACCAGAAGATTTTACTGATACGAAAGAAATTGTATGCGACGTACGTTTTCGGCAAAACATCACCATGAACTTACAGCTCACCTCTTCCCACTCAGGGATGCACAAGGTGAGTGTCACAACGATGGTGGCATTAGCAAGATTCGTTTGATAACATTCCTATAACTGCTCCCTTCCACGTAGGGTTATCATAGCACATTTATTGATCGTTAGTAACAAAATTGTGCCATAGATCCTCCTTCAAGAAATCCTATCCCCACTGGGGACGGAGTCTGCTTTCCTCCAATGGTGGTCTTGCAGTCGTTAATACCCTTCCCCGCAGTGAAAATGCATTAGAAGAGGTCCTGGGCATCATCCAGTTGATGTGTCCTTCCGCTGGGTCAGCCAGGGTTGCATCGCCGGTGCGCATATGCGTCAGAAATGTGCGGAAACCAGCGGCAGACACACGCAATCCTCTTCTCGGCCCCGACAAGAGCTGACTCGATGCTGGCCAAGCAGCCTGAGATGGCGTGGAGAGCGCTCCAGTACTGCACCACAGTCGGCCAACGTCACAAAACGGCTGACCCAGCAGGCTAAGGGTTCACTCGGCCTCTGCTCCACATGTGGTCCGCTGCGGCTGATGCAAGACGCAGCTGCGGCGCGCGCCCCATCAAGCTGTCAAGTGCCAGTCGCCTTTGTCAGATACAATGGATTCGGCCAGGTTGGTGACGTTCTACGGAGGTGCGCTGAGCTGTGTTTCTCGGCGTACGCGAAGGTTTCACCGGGTGGTGCCAGCATGAGCGGTGATTTCGCCGGTTAGTTCGACGTGAGCGATGGTGCTGTGGGTTGGCTCCAACGTGAACGCTTCCAGCAGAGGCTGTCCGTGAGTTAAGGGCGATTTTAGTGCTCACTTCAAAACCACAGCAAGCTACATGATCAACATGGTCGATGCGCCCTAAAGCCCAAATAACTAACTAACCAAAAGCACAGCAATGCCTTATTTTGCGCTCGGTTCAGTGACTGATTGTCGTCAGTCACAGTAGGGTTACTAAAAAACCTAAATCTTGCAGAGTTTTGACTCTGTACCTCCTACTTTCCAATTTCCCCATAAAAGTGAAGTCACCAGGGGGCTAGATTTTCACGACATTTCACGACTTACATTATGTTTTTGGCTCTGGGAGTTCATTTTGGGGATATATGAAACAAATTATTTGGAATGAGAAAAGGACAGCGAAATCGACAAGGGCTTTAATTCTTTGGTCCCCATCAAAACAAAACTTTTATTTTTTGAAATTTCAAAATTGTGAGTTTTCAAGTTTTCTCTAATGTTCCTCTTCCAATGGGTAGAGCAGACCGAGAAACGTTGTTGGAATTAAACTTGCCCTATTAAAAAATGCTTACTTTAACCAGAATCCTCTATTTGAACTGCACTTTGGCAAATACGCAAAAATTATATGTATTCAAAACCGAAAAAATAAAACATTCCACTGGTACGTTTTTTGCATCCCTAAAGATAAGCAAACGCTGAAAGTTACATTTAAAAAAATCTGCATCCGTTAAAGCGTGACGACTGGTTGAACTCTTTCGGAGGTGACCTCACTTGACCTTGACTAACTCGTTGACCCTAGACGACTTGGCTTCAAAATTTTGAAACAGCGTGAAAAATTGATGTGGGAAAAGGTATGTCAAATTTGGGCGCGCTGCCGTGCGCTGTTCGTCCACTATCCGCGAAAAACCTGAGGGGGGCTTTTGAAGACCCCCGAGCCGAGACCGGTTAAGTTTCGGTTTGGTTTAAATAAAACCCTTCAAACAAACCTAGAAAGCTGAAAGTTTACGATGTTGTAGCTGACACATTGCACTTTCCAAAACGGAACTTCATACAAAGATCATATGGTAGTCGGGGTGTACCTCAATAATCAAATAAACAAATGACATTCGTTAACTTTGAACATACTGTGTATTTACAGTGAAAACCAAAGCATGTCACAAATCGAAAATATTACGAACTATGTCTACACATCGAAAATAACTGAGCTAATATAATTAATGTATTCATCCTGGCTGGGTCTCCTGTTCCTTCCCCATCGCCTCGACGTGAAGCTGGTTGTCCTTCATAATAACAGCCTCTCAAAGTTGGCATCTGACAGGGTGGCTTTCTTTCCCCTCAAGGTGTCCTTGCCTATGGAGAACAGGCACTTGACTGCAGCACTGCATGGAATGGCTGTGCTGTACTTGATGAACAGGTCGATCAACACTTGCTCACCAAAGAAGGTGACGTCAGTCAGGACTCCTTCGAGTCGGCCTCCAGCTAGGGCTGCACCAAGTTCTGTGCCTTGTACTTCAGTGACCTGTGGCTCCTGCTTTCCTGGAGTTGAGTGATGCTACTGAAGAAGTCATCTTCACCATCATCATTGCTGGTGGTGTTGTTGCCCTCCTCACTGGTCTCCCTCAGCCCTCAGGGCTTTTTCCACGGCGGTTTCCATGGTCTTCTTTACCCTGCTGAACTGGCTGTAGTTATGTTTCTCCAGCCAGAATAGGCGAAACCAGCGATGGAACGCAGCGGCCAGCTGGTACTCCTGGTCTTCTAGGAGGGGCCCAAATTCTTTAGTGATACCTGCCAGTATTGCGACCGCATAGCCGACAGCGTGTCAGACTGACCGTTGCAGACACGCTCACAGCAAACAGGCACAAACACGGTGGCCGCTCGCCGTTTTCCGTGACACGCTAGCTAGCCGCCAGAAGCGTGGCGATCGCGTCGGCCGCTTCGAAGCGATACGATTTAATTTACGGCGACAAAAAAGTTAGTGGACTTAAAGTCAAAGCAACTCAACATAGCGAAGCTGAATTTAAGCGGAAGCTAATTAGTCCGCCAACGGTTTTCGAAGTAATCGGAAACACCAATCCGCTACCGAAAAAGTTGGCTTGGCTAATCAGCGGTTAGCGGATTAGCGGAACCGTGCCCACCACTGACAATAAGCCCAGTAATTATTTAGTGTCAACCTTGAACTGGGTATACAATACACGATACCAGCATTATGCTTTTCGAGCATTGTGCAATATCAGCTATTGGATGCGAACTTTGCACCATGCGAACCTTTTCATATGTACCTTTGCACATAACCTTTTGCAATATGAACCTTATGACCTACAAACACTGGCTTTGAACCTTTGCCTACACGAACAATTAGCTATGCAGATGCTTAACTATCCGAACGGTACTTTACAAACTGTATTCTATTCGAACCTAGCGTAATACGATATTGTTATACAAACCTTATGCGATGCGAGCCTTTGCATGCGGAATTATGAGTACGGACCTGATAATTCAAAGAGGCAGAGTAGTAGTTCATCCAGTGATAAAAGAACTCCTCAGCAAGAAAAAGCCAAAGGTGGTTATGGAACATATGTTAAGTGTATGATGCTTAATGCTCAGAGTATCCCATCCAAATTTGATGAGTTCAAGTGTTATGTTGCTGAGGAGGAACCAGACTTTGTTTGCATTACGGAGGCATGGGTCAGTGAGGGGTATTTTGGAGATAACTTGCAGGACTATGAGATCCAGGGATACAATATGTTTTTATGCAATAGGGGTCCAGCAATGAAAGGGGGTGGTGTAATGCTCTATGTGAATAGCTTATTCAGTTCTCAAAAAGTAGCAGCTGGGGATAAAAATGTGTCTGTTGAGTTCATTTGGCTTGATGTCGCTGTGGGAAAAGGCAGCAGCAATGCACTGAGGATAGGAGCTTTCTACCGATCAGGAACCCTACCACATTCTCAGCAACTGGAGCTTGATAAGGTGATTTGTGAGGAAATCAGTAGAAACTTTCAAAGGAAGTGCCTTATTCTTGGTGACTTTAATCTAAAAGGATATGAAAATGTTGGTGTTGGCTCCCCATCATGCAAAATGTTTAGGAAATGCCTTGAAGAGGACCTGTTCTTACACCAATTTGTAACGGAACCTACCAGGCATGGCTCATTCTTTGACCTTGTATTCTCTGATTTAAGTGACTTGGTTCAAGACTTGACTGTAGGAGAAACTCTGGGAAGAAGTGACCATAACATAGTTAGATTCATGGTGCATGTAGTGGAAATTATTAAGGATAATTTGGTAAAGGTTCCAAATTTCAACAGAGCAGACTTTGACTGCATGAGAGCGGCTTTAAGTGCCATAAGATGGGAATAAGAATTCTCCAATTTACATACCTGTGAAATGTGGGAAAAGTTCAAAGCTTACTTGAAGGAAATTCATATTAGACATGTCCCCCAAAAGCAAAGACGCAAAAGAAGGATAGGAAAGCCAGCGTGGCTTACACCAGACTTGATAAAAGCAATTAAGGCTAAGAAAGCTGCATTTAGAGTGTTTAAGGAAGCTTTAAATATCCTAAATCTAAAGGCGTATCGAAAAGCTAGAGACACTGTGAAGCAAAAAACTAAAGCAGCAAAGCGAGCAAAAGAACTGGATTTAGCTAGGAACTGTAATGGGGACAGCAAAACGTTTTTAGTTTCTACAAGCTGAGTAAAGTTTCTAGCACAATTGGGCCACTGGAAGTAAATGGGACTACATTGGATGAGGATATTGAGATGGTTGAGGAGCTGAGCAAGCAGTTTAAATCAGTGTTTACATTGTAAGATATGACCAATCTGCCGACCGGAAACCATAGTTCAGTGACGTGTGATCGGATAAATGATGTTAATTTCATTGATAGTGATGTTGTTTACAATCATATCAGGAAAATGAAGCCAAACAAGTCAGCAGGACCTGATGAAATTTATGCTAGGGTATTGCGGGAAGTTGAAAAGGAACTGGCATTACCACTTAGTATAATATCTTATAGATCTGTTTCACAAAATGAAATTCCAACAGATTGGAAAAGGGCATATGTAGGTCCTATTTTCAAGAAAGGAAAATAGGGAAAGTTGAAAACTATAGGCGAGTAAGTCTGCTATACTAGTAACTATAGGACATCTCTAGTCTGCAAGGTACTCGAATCAATTATCAAGGATTGAACAGTTAGTTATCTGGAAGGAAACATATTGATTCAAGATACTCAACACGGGTTTAGGAAAGGGCGATCATGCCTCACAAATATCTTGGACTTTTTTAACTTCGCCACAGAACAATTTGATCAGGGAAATCAGGTTGATGTAGCATATCTTGACCTTAGTAAGGCCTTTGACAAGGTACCCCATACACGGTTAATGATTCAGCTTCAGGCCCATGGTATTGCAGGTAGCATCTTAAAATGGATACAGTTGTGGCTTTCAGATATACAACAAAGAGTGATGCTAAATGGTACAAAGTCATCATAGCAAAATGTTCTTAGTGGAGTCCCTCAGGGGTCAGTACTTGGGCCACTACTGTTCATTATATTTGTAAATAACATTGAAAGTGGCCTAAGCAGTAAAGTTTTGAAATTTGCGGATGATTTGAAAGTCTATAGGGCAATAACAGTTCAAAATGAGCATATCTCGCTGCAAAAAGACTTAGACAAACTTGTGAAGTGGTCCGAAGAATGGCAAATGAAATTTAATTTTGATAAGTGCAAAATCATGCATGTGGGTAAGCAGCATATGAAGGCTCCATACTTGATGGGTGGCCAAGTACTATCAGGGACTCAACAGGAGAAGGATTTAGTTGTTATTCTAAACACAAAATTGGGGGCATCAGAACAGACGAAGGAAGCCAGGAAGAAGGCACTGAGAATGCTTGGAACAATAAATAGGAATGTATCATACAGAAGTGAGGAAATCATCAGGATGCTTTACTGTGCACATATCAGGCAACATTTGGAATACTGCATCCAAGCTTGGTCTCCTAGCTATGAAAAAGATTGTTGGCTTTTAGAGAGAGTACAAAGGAGGGCTACAAAAATGGTTAATGGTATAAGCAACGTGCCATATGAGGAAAAATAGAAGAAATTGAATATTTTCACTTAGATATAGAAGGCTGAGAGGAGATCTCATCGAGGTCTTTAAATTTGTCCATGGTCTGGAGAGGGGATATCTTGGGGAAATGCTTGAATTTAACAGAAATGATGCAATTAGAGGTCATAAATTCAAAATTAAAGTTAACCACAGCAGAACAAGGTTAAGACAGTCTTTCTTCACCAACAGGGTAGTAGAACACTGGAACCATCTGCCAGAAACTATTGCAAGTAGCAGCACATTGAACGTCTTTAAAAGCAGCATAGACAATCATTATAAGAATAGAGGGCTTGCTTTTCAGTATTACAGGGAGGGGGGGGGGGGCTGATCGACGGATTTGGTGGGCAACCGGTTGAGTGTACACAGTGCAACCAAGAAGGGCCCTTGTGGCTCATAGTTGCACTAATCTTTTATGTCTTTATGTCTTTATGACTTTATGTGATATTAACCCTAGACTTACGAGCTTCCGTTCGGATGCCCATCATAAAAACCGCAGAGGGTGTTGTGCAGAGGTGGAACCCAGTACACTTCTAGTGTTGGCAATGGAGCATGGCAAATTTGGGAAGTTCAACAACAGGCCCATGACGATACATGGAAAGGATCGACTTAGAAATTAATTGGCAGTAGCAATATTTCTGTTTTCATATCCCCACTCCTGAAGGGGCGTTATCCATCGGTGACTTATAAAGCATGTCAATTAATCTGAACTGCCCTTCTGGATTTCCAATTCATTTACCATGGCGAGATAACGTAAATCACTGCTTCAACGATATACAGTTCCCATCCCGCGAAGACGCGAAGAACACTAATTATAGGCTGATGGAAAGACGAGTTAGGGGCTTGTTAGTTGGAGCATAAAATAGTAATCCCCGCCTTAATTATATAATTAGTTAAAACGAAGTTCTGCTAGCGTGAGGACACCTACGCGGGGCACCTCTTCGGCAGAAACCCTCACCGTCCTGACAACTTGACCCCTCTCACTTTGCATACATACATACACACACACCCACACACACACGCATGCACGCACGCACGCACGCACGCACGCACGCATGCATCACTAATGATACGGGTACAGAAACGGTAACTGACCACAGGATACTCAGCTTCATAGACAGAATCCACGAACCAATATCGTCGGAAGTCAACAGCGCTCGATAGAACGCATACGCTGCAATAGCGAACAACAAAGCTGCGAACAAAGAGCTGCCACAGCGAACGCAGGTAACTGACCGGCCTACAGGCAACCAAAATGGGTGGGCGGAGAGCATTCCTGCCCAACCAATCCAACTAAGAGAGTGCGCCTCTCGACAACCTGGTCCAGTGCGAAGGAAGCTCTTCGAGGTAGCCGCACTTCCAAGAGATTAACTGTCATTCAGGTGACGCAACGGCTGGGAAATGGGCAACGGTCAGCCAATGAAAGCCGGCCTGTGTGACCCTTCACAGCGACCTGCAGTGACCCTGCGACCATCAATTCAACCACAGAACGTTTTTTTTAAACGCAAATAAATTGCATGTGCGGTGAGCTACAAATCTCCTCGTTCCGACGGACCAGTCTCAGTCAGATAAACCAGACGGATTGACGATCTATTTTCCGGTGTATCCAATCAGCAGCCATCAATTATTTATCGGTTGGTCACATGACTTATCGGATATTTCATTGATGACGGGTTGACGAATAATCCACTCGGCTGTAATTGTTCCTAACATTCAGGAATTATAGATGAGGCAGGAGACATCATTGTTCGTTAATCGGGGCTGACCGGAAATGATGCTCGCACTCGCGATCATGGTACGGAAAACGTGGAATATTGATTTTTGTTCGAAGGAGAGCCTCCGGTCTTTTTCGGAGTGGCTCGAAATATTGCAGGCAAGTCTATTTTTGCGCCGAATGGTAAACATGACATACTGGTGGGCGCCCCGCAGGTGTGTGCAGGAGGGAAGGATCTATAGAGGATCGATTTTGTCACAAGCGTATTCGTTTTTGGCATCCAAATTGATTTTCCCGTTATCAAGACGTATGTGACGGAGCCTAATGTTGTGCAGAAGTGTTTTAAGCAACTGTACCATAGAACTTCAGCTAGTTTACTCGTGATTGACCGAGTGCACTCCCGAAATTAAGAGCAGAACTTTGCAACGATAAAAAGTGGAATGCCGTTGAATATGGTGAAGATAATTCTTCAGCATGAACATAGAATGAATAACACAAAATAGAGCACCATTTTTCGATCGGGTGAGGAGCCACTTTCTGATTGAAGGAGGGGCAGGAACTCGCCCCCCGGTGTTCCGCTCTTAATCTACCAATAAGCAATTGGTTTTGACATTCTACCGTCCACCCTTCCAACTTCGGAAAGGATGGGAGGTGCAATCCCATGATTCTTTTAAAGAGGAAAATTCCGTGATGAAAGATAGGCCAATCTTTGATTATTATGCATTCTAGGGAAAAAGACGTCACGTTTTTTTTTGGTGGGGGAGGGGAATTTGACACTGCATTTTATGCAAATACCATATTATGCGAAATGTTATCCTATTGTGTGGTGGAAGACAGAAAGGTCGATACCACATGGGTTTCGTGACCACGCAGGCGTCAATTTGTATCTGAGGAACTGCCAAATATTTTCATAACTTAAGATGGCATCCAATAGCCTGTTGTTTCGCCTCGTGGCGTAGTCCAATGCTTCCCCAAAATAACTTTCATAAACATACACCCCTGCTCTTTGTACGACCCACATTCCCCCTGCGCTGCTGGAAGCAGCTGTTCATGGTGAAAGGCAAAGCAGTCCCGGTTCATGTCATTACTTTTTAAGCGAGATCATTTCTCCCTTGCCTTTCCCTTTTTAGTTGCGCTACTGGGTGAGATGGTTGAATCATGGCCGAAACACTACTAAATTGTTAGAGGGTCCTAAAGAATGGAAGTGCGCTAGCATATTATGTTGCGTAAACGTCGCCAGCCCCATCCCAAGTTTTCATAGAATCGCTGCTTTGCTCCTCATGGCATTGATGTAAAGATGCATACAAGTTGTGGGGTCATGGTAACCGGGAGGTCCCAGAAGTCTCATGGAATTTTCAGTTATAGCATCTACGCTATGCTTTGCATGTAAAGAAAGGACCTAACCTAGTTACCTTGCCTTTTTATGACAACAATAAAAACCCATGGCATTTTGGTTACATGTGCAAAAGTTAACCCCAAAGAACGCATTAATTAAGTCATGGGACAAACTCTTAAAGACCTTTCAAGAACACAAAATTTCGCGTCATATTGGGCAGTTGAGCGAAGTTTTATTCCGTCCACACTGGTAATGCCCGGTTTTGTGTGCATTGGTAGTGTTAGCTGGTCACACATCTGAGGCTGTGCTGGCTGTGCTGATGTTTACCCTACACCTATGTGTAGAGTCATTGCTTGTGAGGTGACTTTACGGACCGAGCCGCTCAATTTGCCGTTCTGGACAAATTCTAAGCGTTAACCCGCCAGATGGGAATTTACTTAAAATCATGATGTACTAACTCACCGGGAAAACTAAAATTCGACGCCTTGTTCCAAGTGGAACCAAGCTTTCGCTATAAGATGCACTGCTCCTTGTGGCCGTAGTGGCCGTATTTAACAGGCCAATTTGCATGAAAGATTTGCATGCAAGCTGATTTTAACAATGGACATCCGTGAAAGTTACTCGCAACCTATCTTATTTAGTCGTCACACTAGCGGTGTAATCATTTGTAAATTTCGACGCCAACTTTCAAGTAAAGCAACATCTAAGGCAACTGCCAAAAATATCCGGTTTGTCGTTCCATTGTAACTTTAGAGGCCAAATTGCATTGCATCTGCAATTTGTTGTGCCCCTCCAGTATGCTCCAGTGTACCCATCCCCAATTAGCGAAGTTTTCCGTCGAAGACCCCTCCGAGGAAATGTGCCCCGTCCCCAATAATAATCACTGGACCCGCCCTGCCAAATGTAACCCTTAAAATGCTTAAATTCGTGGTTTAAAATGCTAATTAAGTGAATGTTCGGAATTCAGCGCACTTGTTTTAGCAGTCGTGAATACACGTGCCGTATTACGAACACCACTGTTCGGTTCGGGGAACACATGGAAATTCGCCTATGCTGTTTGCCGAACGCATGTTTTAATCCGATAGACTGTGTGAAAAAAAATCGCTAAGTCAAAAAAAAAAATTCCCAGCGCCGGACCACAAAAATCGGTGCTGATGCGCTTCCCGTATATTGGGGAAAGGGAACTGTTCTCAGCAACATTAGCGACTTGTTTGGTGTACGTTGTTATGCGTCATAGCTTCAAAGTCATGTTAGGTCACCGAGGTCAAGTCAGGTCAAGTTCATGGCAGGATAATGGAACCAAACTTGGTCAACTGGAATGTTGCCATACATGCAAATTACTGTTATGCGATTCTATGTCACTTTGCATGTCGCTCCCTGGCCCTGGCTATTTTAGTTTCTACCGCACACTGCAGTTCCCAAATTCCTGTCGTCTGAAGCTCATACTGCGAGCCGCCGACGACCGCCAGTCGGAACACACTATGTAATGTTGGCGACGGACACAAGCCCGCGCCACTAATGGGTAACCATACGTCACGTCCAAATTACACGGCCCGAGACGTTGCGCAGTGCCCTCAATGGTGTATCCTTGAGCATAGAAGCCAATCAGCAGATGCAAAACATAAATATAGCGGCCGACGGCCTCTATCCACCAGCTCCGACAACTAAGTGTGCTCCAGTTGTGCCGGCTAACTCAATTACAGCCGCCCGAAAAAAGCGTCTGCCGAACGTGTCCTAATGTACCGATGGGTGTAATTCGCTCTGCTGTTTTTGTTTTGTGGAATCACCACGCCGAGCATGAACAATTGGTGACTGGAGAGGCGGCCGCCGACGAAGTGTGGTGTGCGTCACTTGTCACTGAATGACATCCTGATACTGCACCGCCACCGAAAGAGAACTCTACGAAACCAATACCATAAAATGCCTGTTGAAAAGAACGACGCACGCCGTTACAGTTGTAAGCGTAAGGTCGCATAACCTTTCAGACACCTTTTACAGCCAAATGAACATGACATTTTTAAAGTGTATCCGCTGCTTCTATAGCGTCCAAATTAAGCAAACTTGGTCCTGCAGCTGGAACAGTTACAAACGATGTGAACGATTCACACAGAAACCCAGGAAAGGTGAATGCCCTGGAAAACTGGCGTGCGCAAGCCGAATGGTTGGGATCGGCTCATTGCCCTATCATTTGTGTTGTCCCTCTGCAGCGACAAAACACTGACTGTTCGTGAGCGCTTGGCTTTGGGAAACACGAGCATAAAGGCACAATGTGTGCGAGTTTTTTTCCTTTTACGTGCTCTATCCTACGGCGCTTAATCCAATTCTTCGTTAACTTTCATTCCTTTTATATCGACATTCCATCGTCTGAGCACCGCCACTACGCGAATAGTGAACGATGTGCTGCGAAACTACTGTGCAGCATAATTGTTAGGTGATCATTTCATTTTGATCATAGCATTGTATTGCTTGTCAATGATGGGCAATATAACAGCATGTTTATCAGGGAACACGAAATGGCATGCCTACTGCAGCATAGTTCAAGAAACCAACCACATCAAGCCTTTCGCTATCATGAGCTTGGTTGACTAGGCACCGTGAATCCACCACGCCGCCCTGCACCGTTTCAGATAATCCGCTTATTCGCCCCATGCTGATGCGACGTGTAAGTATTTATATGCAAATCCATCGACATTAATCCGTACAGCCACCGATCACCAACTTTATCGTCATGGCATGCAAATGGGAAAAAGCGAAAAACAAAGTTTCGTCTGACAAAATCAGCCTGACGATGCAAAGGAAGTGTGGAGTTCCGCGACCTATTGTTGTCAAATAGTAATCAACACCAAAGTGTTTCAAATGTAAACGGCGCAGGTTGAATGCGGGCTAGACTGAAGAGGAAGGCAACAACAAAACATGCTTATGTGATAACACTGAACAATTTGCATACCATACATTAACTAAACCATCACTAACCCATTAAAAGCATGAATAGAACTCGCTTCTCTGCGGTCTAAGCATTGTCAGCTTGAACGTTACCATCGCACCAGTGTACTAAGCTTTTGTAGTAGTGCTATGGATTGGGTAATGCTTTTCATCATGCCCAAACTGAGGAAAGCCGAGCAATGCAAATGCAAATAATTGGGTATGATAGGCTGTCGGATGCACCACTGAAAACAAACATTGAACAGACAGTCTAGATACACTGGGTTGACACAGGTATGCCGGACGCTGGTGACAATGCATTCTCTGTACTGACTCCGTCACAATCTCTCTTCTTCATTCCAGTTTAAATGTGTTATTCTCACTTAGACCATCCGAAAAGCATGCGGTTGAAGAATACAGTTAGCTAAAACAGGCAATGCTATGTGAAGCTTTGTTATCAACAAATTCAAGAACACTTAGTCGTACTGTGTAATACTGGTGTGCACTACCAGAGCATTTACCCTCCCCCAACCACAAGAATGAATACCGCTTGTGTTCCATCCATCTTGATGACATACTGACTCGAGTGTTTGATGATCACCTCAATGACCCACCCAGTGAGGTTACCCATTCCTATGTCACCCGGTGGCAGTTTTGTGACGTCATGCCACCCCGTCCGTCGCCGAACGTGGCGCGCCGATGAGTGTCGGCGCAGTGCGGTGTACTGAGTCTGGCTCCGTTGGCGCCGGACGGCAGCGCGACATCGATGAGTGCCGGCGGCAGCTGCACCACAGCTCCGTCAGCTGACGCAGCTGGCGTGACGTGGACCGACCAACCTGATAAACATGCTGCTATATTGCCCATCATTGACGAACAATACAATGCTATGATAAACATGAAATGATCACCTAACAATTATGCTGCACAGTAATTTCGCAGTACATCGTTCACTATTCGCGTAGTGGCGGTGATCAGACGATGGAATGGCGACATAAAAGGAATGAAAGTTAACGAAGGATTGGATTAAGCGCCGTAGGATAGAGCACGTGAAAGGAAAAAACTCGCACACATTGTGCCTTTATGCTCGTGTTTCCCAAAACCAGGCGCCCACGAACAATCAGTGTGTTTTGTCGCTGCAGAGGGACAACACAAATGATAGGGCAATGAGCCGATCCCAACCATTCGGCTTGCGCACGCCAGTTTTCGAGGGCATTCACCTTTCCTGGGTTTCTGTGTGAATCGTTCACATCGTTTGTAACTGTTCCAGCTGCAGGACCAAGTTTGCTTAATTTGGACGCTACAGAAGCAGCGGATACACTTAAAAAATGCCATGTTCATTTGGCTGTAAAAGGTGTCTGAAAGGTTGTGCGACCGACGGTGGCGCCGCCACACGGCCGGCCGCAGGACTAGGGCTCCGCCGGGAGCGCGTCCGGCAGGATCTTGTTGTGCATGGGTGACGCATGGTGGTCAGCACGGGCCCAGGTCGTCGGCCCAGCGTTGCGGTCCGCTGTGCCGCTGGCAGAACTGGAAGGTTAGCACGGTCAGCTCTGTCGGCAGCGACTGGTGAGCTGGGTGTTCGGCCGCCGACAACACGTCCGTCGACTCCGCGGGATTTTCCGTCCGCCCCAGTTTATCCGCCCACATCTGCGGGTCCGGACCCCTGTCGGCCGGGCGTGTCGCAGTCGCCAGTCCGTCTCTACCGGCCGCCGTGTCGCAGTCCCCAGTCCGTCTCCACTGGCTGCCGTGTCGCAGTCGCCGGTCCGTCTCTACCGGCCACCGTGTCGCAGTTGTTAGTCCGTCTCCACCGGCCGCCGTGTCGCAGTCGCCGGTCCGTCTCTACCGGCCGCCGTGTCGCAGTCGCTAGTCCGTCTCTACCGGCCGCCGTGTCGCAGTCGCCGGTCCGTCTCCACCGGCCGCCGTGTCGCAGTCGCCGGTCCGTCTCTACCGGCCACCGTGTCGCAGTTGTTAGTCCGTCTCCACCGGCCGCCGTGTCGCAGTCGCCGGTTGCAGTCGCCGTCCGTCTCTACCGGCCGCCGTGTCGCAGTCGCCAATCCGTCTCTACCGGCCGCCGTGTCGCAGTCGCCGGTCCGTCTCCACCGGCCGCCGTGTCGCAGTCGCCGGTCCGTCTCTACCGGCCGCCGTGTCGCAGTCGCCAGTCCGTCTCTACCGGCCGCCGTGTCGCAGTCGCCGGTCCGTCTCTACCGGCCGCCGTGTCGCAGTCGCCGGTCCGTCTCCACTGGCCGCCGTGTCGCAGTCGCCGGTCGGTCTCTACCGGCCGCCGTGTCGCAGTCGCCGGTCCGAGCAGTCGCCGGTCCGTCTCCACTGGCCGCCGTGTCGCAGTCGCCGGTCCGTCTCTACCGGCCGCCGTGTCGCAGTCGCCGGTCCGACTCCACCAGCCGCCGTGTCGCAGTCGCCGGTCCGTCTCTACCGGCCGCCGTGTCGCAGTCGCCAGTCCGTCTCTACCGGCCGCCGTGTCGCAGTCGCCGGTCCGTCTCTACCGGCCGCCGTGTCGCAGTCGCCGGTCCGACTCCACCAGCCGCCGTGTCGCAGTCGCCGGTCCGTCTCTACCGGCCGGGCGTGTCGCAGTCGCCGGTCCGACCACCAGCCGCCGTGTCGAGTCCCGGCGTCCCGCTTCTACCGGCCCCGTGTCGCAGTCGCCGGTCCGTCTCTACCGGCCGCCGTGTCGCAGTCGCCGGTCCGTCTCCACCGGCCGCCGTGTCGCAGTCGCCGGTCCGTCTCTACCGGCCGCCGTGTCGCACGGTCCCCACCGCGTGAGTCGCCGGTCCGTCTCTACCGGCCGCCGTGTCGCAGTCGCCGGTCCGTCCTCGCAGTCGCCGGTCCGCTACCAGCCGCCGTGTCGCACCCCCCGTCCCTACCGGCCGCCGTGTCGCAGCGCCGGTCCGTCTCTACCGGCCGCCGTGTCGCAGTCGCCGGTCCGCCATACCGGCGGCCGGGCGTGTCGCAGTCGCCGGTCCGACTCCACCAGCCGCCGTGTCGCAGTCGCCGGCCGCCGTGTCGCAGTCGGTGTCGGTCAGTCTGTCAATGTCGGCCAGTTTGTCAGTATCGGTAAGTCGGTCATTCTCGGTGAGTCGGTCAGCCTGTCAGAGTCAAATCAGTCTGTCAGTTACAGTTAGTCTGTCAGTATCGGCCAGTTTGTCAGTGTCAGTCAGTCTGTCAGTGTCGGTCAGTTTGTCGGTGTCGAGTCAGTCTGTCAGTTGGGACCAGCTCGCCAGTGTTAAGATTACTTCCTGTCTGAAACACCCCCAATGGGACTTCACACCTGTGCTGTTCTGAGAAATGAAGCTCCCAAGTGCCTGGCGTACGTATTGATCTGCCCGACCTGTCCTTTTATATCAGCGTCCAACACCATGTAGTAACCATGGTCTTGGACGCTGACGACGCTGTTGAAGGAAGCCTTTATCCTGAGCTGAATATGTTTATGTCCGGTGGCGATGAAACCGTCTACAGAGAGATGCGAGTGCTGTTCGTGTAGAATATGTTCCATGCGCAGGTATTCTTTACAATGAATAACAATCTCTTTCTCAACTATTGGTTTCCACACATAATGGCATTGCCCGCAGCTCACAATTTGCTAATGGGGCGTTGTGACTGGACAATATTGGACAGGATGTTTGCAGTCGGGGTTACTCAGGTCACTGACTGGGGTCAAGGTCAGCTGGTTTCGTCCATCCTATGGTAGCAACCTCGTCAACAGATCAAAGTTCAAAATTCGGCTCGTGCCATAGAGACCGACCTTTGTTCATCTTATCCGTGATCGACTCTAAACTCATATCGAACAAGCCGATTTTTCCTCGTTCAAACTAGCTTCATGATAAGCGATGCTAGATATAATTTGAGGATCTGGAAGCTTATCAAAAGTTTAAAATAGTGTTTCTTGCAACAATACTCGAACAACACAGGTGTTGTTTTGTAGTTATCTGTATTGTTCAACGTTGTGGGTAGAGGTAAGCGGTGCGTCCAAACAGCATTGATATCTAACATTTCAACAATAAAAACATCGCACAATTTACTATTGCTGGTGATTTTTCTTTGGCGAGCGCTGAACATAGCAATCATATGAACCGTTGCACAAAGTACATAACGAAATGCTAAAACATATTATTGCACATTGTTGGTGAAAGCCTCTTCATATATCCAAGCAGCATGGACCTCTATACTCAATAAACAGTTTGCACTTTTTGTCTGGTGCGACTTAAACAGAACATTTGCAAATATGAAAATATTTAAATATGCAGAATGCGAATGTGGATGGCACAGCAAACATAAATGCACGAAAATGTCGAAATATCCTATGAACATAATGAATCCCTGCAAGAACAGAACATATGGAGCGAGCCAGAACACATAAATACAAAATGTATGCAACCACCGACGAAGCTGCTCAAGCTGCAAAGACCGATAGCTCGTACAATTTCAACACATCACATACTGACAGTGGGCCGTCATATCACACATACGAGATCTAGCGTTCAACATCAAACCACTAAAATACTTGCTGATGGTGGTTAAACGCAAATCGGTATCACTCCGTTAATCTCGACAGTAAACGGGCTGGCTATTTTAATGCGGCGGGAATCCGACCACATCGCAGACGACCAGCCAGGTGTCTGGCGGACGGAGAAGCGTGACGTCGTGAGGAGGCGTGTGGCGTGTGGACGGAGGTGTGTGCACCTGTGTGCTGGGGAGTCGGCGGCCCGTGCCACGGCCGGTACCAGCCCCGGGGTGTTTCTCGGGGTTAGCCAGGTCCGTGGCCGTCTACTGCAGTGGCGGACAGTCGGGGTGCTCGAAATGGCGCGGCAGCACGCAGTTGCCAGTCTTCTGAGCCTCGGCCTTGAGGTACTCGAGAGCATTGTTGACGCGAGACTCGGGAATCTGCAGACAGACATATGGTATATAAAAGCTCACACCATCATCAAAGTGGCCTTGGGGCACCAGGGCGACCTTTATAGCACAGACAAAAACACTATTTTAAACTTTTAATACGGTTCCAGATCCTCAATTGATGTCTAGCATCGCTTATCACGAAGCTAAGTTGAACGAGGAAAAATCGGTTCGTGCAATATGAGTTTAGAGTCGATCGCGAATAAGATGAACAAAGGCCAGTATTTATGGCACGAGCCGAATTTTGAACTTTGATCTGTTAACGATGATGCTACCATTGATTGGACGAAATCAGCTGAACGTGACCCCGGCCAGTGACCTGGGTAACTCCCGACTACAAATATCCTGTCAAATATCGTCCAGCCAAAACGCCCCAATAGCAAACTGAGCGGCGGGCAATGCCATCATGTGTGTAAGACAATAGTTGATAAAGATAAATCATTGGAAAGAATACACACCTGCACACGGAACATATTCTACACGAACAGCACTCGCATCTCTCCGTAGCCGGTGTCATCGCCAACGGACATATACATATTCAGCTTAAGCTAAAGGCTTCCTTCAACTGCAAAAACCTACTGGGAACTTCCAAGCACAGATGTCCATGAAGCGCGTAATAAGATCGAAATGACTAAAAGATAAATGATACACCAAGAAGAAGCCACATTGAAAGCACTTTCACCACTATATCAATTTAAACAATACTAAGTAAAATACTGCTAGAAACTACTCAGCACTAGACAGCTGCTATCACCGGAGCTGATCCGCCGTCTGCACTGCCGTACATCGGCTGGTATCACCGGAGCTGATCCGCCGTCTGCACTGCCGTACATCGGCTGTTATCACCGGAGCTGATCCGCCGTCTGCACTGCCGTACATCGGCTGTTATCACCGGAGCTGATCCGCCGTCTGCACTGCCGTACACCGGCTGTTATCACGGAGCTGATCCGCCGTCTGCACTGCCGTACATCGGCTGGTATCACCGGAGCTGATCCGCCGTCTGCACTGCCGTACATCGGCTGGTATCACCGGAGCTGATCCGCCGTCTGCACTGCCGTACACCGGCTGTTATCAGCGGAGCTGATCCGCCGTCTGCACTGCCGTACACCGGCTGTTATCAGCGGAGCTGATCCGCCGTCTGCACTGCCGTACATCGGCTGGTATCACCGGAGCTGATCCGCCGTCTGCACTGCCGTACACCGGCTGTATCACGGAGCTGATCCGCCGTCTGCACGCCGTACACCGGCGCATCACGGAGCTGATCCGCCGTCGCACTGCCGTACACCGGCTGTTATCACCGGAGCATCCGCCGCGCACGCCGTACACCGGCGTTATCACCGGACGATCCGCCGTCCCCGGCTATCACCGAGCACCCCGCCACCCGTCACCCTGTTACACCGGCATCCGCCGCCCCGACACGGCGGACATCCGCCGCGCACTGCCGTACATCGGCTGGTATCACCGGAGCTGATCCGCCGTCTGCACTGCCGTACATCGGCTGTTATCACCGGAGCTGATCCGCCGTCTGCACTGCCGTACATCGGCTGGTATCGCTAGACTTACCCCGCCGTCAGCGTTGGCCAGGTACTTGTAGATGCGCTCGAACGTGTTGTACGGCACCGCGGCACTGCCGCCGGCCGGCTCCGTGGTGATGATCTCGCTCACCATACGCATGGTGCCCGTCAGGTCCTGCGGTGGAACGCATCGGGTTAGGTTTTCTGGTGACACACATCAGGTCAGATCCTGTGGTGGAACACGTCATGTCAGGTCCTGCAGTGGAACGCATCAGGTCAGCTCCTGTGGTGACAAACAGGTCAGGTCCTGTGGCAAAACATACCAGATCAGGTCCTGTCGTGACACACATCAGGTCAGACCCTTTGGCACGGTGGCACGGTGTGGCCATATAGCAGAACTGCCATACATCACGGGTGACACACATCAGGTCAGACCCTTTGGCACGGTAGCACGGTGTGGCCATATAGCAGAATTGCCATACATCACGATTCACGTGCTGTAGCAAAACACCAGCGCGACTACACGATGAAGTATTATGGTGGTTCAATATCCTTAGGTTGAGCACGTGCAACTGAGTGAGTGAGTTAGTTGCTTGGTCTTTAGGGCGGATCGACGTCACTGGTTATATGAGACCCGGAACATGTGCGGAGTACGCGAGTGAAACATGAGAGCATTATTCACAGGAGGCAGATATTACGGTCTGTAAAGCACATATTTCGCAATGTCTCCAGGCCTGGGCATCCATGCCAGGCCAAAGATAAATATGTCGAAACAAAATCGGAGGTTTTTGGCTGAAGTACACAAACGGGTCCGGATAATTGAGCAATGTGTCTCCAAGAATGGCATGCGAATGTAGAACCGAACAGGGCCTACCTGTTTGTATCCCACATAATCGGATCTCTATATAAAGCCACAGGCAAGGTCAACTGTATCCATAACCACACAGATTACATGTCGCGGAGGAAGCTTCGCAAAATGACGGTGTAAATGGCTTAATGGAAAATGTAGATGCTGTTCTACTGTAAGGGGTTATTTGAGGTCATGTGAGGCCACCGACTTCGGATGAACTCGGATGACCATTTCACAAAATAGGTATTGCCAAACGGTGAATTGAATAGTCTAGGAGTGAAGTTGGATGCTGGACTATAATTCATGCGGTAACAATTCCTCTGAAGTCACCTACATTGTCACAAAAAAGGTACCTCCAACTACTTCTTGGCAAAGTTACTGCTTCAACAAATTTTAGCGGCATCATAGTACTCAATGACCAATGCCGCGTACATTGTATCGTTCAGACCAGAGTGCCATTATTACATGGGTAATTGAGCATTCCAATGTCATCCAAGACCTCTAACCCAAGATGACCTCGGATATCTTTTTTCAAATTTGAGATCACTCTGGGGTTGTTTTGATGTGAAATTCGAAGTCAGTGGCCGTGGATGAAAGCAAAGTTAAATAAAGCACGGCAGCCAACCCCCGAAAAGTTTTAATGTCATCAAGGCTTTGGTCCCATATGGCGCCTGTGTGCCACTGCGCTGTACACGACACATCATCAGGCTGGCGAGACTCGAAGAAACGCTTAATAAGCATCCTGCACGAATATGAGCAGTACTTGTAAACATTAACGGATAACTCACGAACTTTCTCACCTTTTACCAAATTTCACTTCTGACCTCACACCTGAGGTCAATCATGCTTGATGGCAATCATGCTGCTTGATGACAATCATGACCTGAGGTCAATCATGCTGAGGTCAATCATGCAGGATCATGCTTGGCCAGTTCCGAGATCGTGCACACTGGTTTTCGTTTTGCTTATCAGGGCCTACTCTTTTTGGAATTGCCGTGGCATCGTACCAACCACACTCCACGGAATTCGGAGGTGACAATCAGCGCGATGCCGGCGAGGGTTGGGGACTTTACATGATTGATTTATTGATTATTTGGGCTTAAGGGCGCGCCGATTGCGAGGTCATTTAGCGCCCATAACTATGAATTGTTCGAACCATCGCTATAGGACGTCCCTTCTACTACATGTATTCATTTTCATTGTGCATCTTGAGGTCAACGACCCGGGTAAATAGCATAAAACTTCACATCAGATAGGAAGCTGAAGAGCCTTCCGGATTCCACGATCTGTGACTTGTCACCTAAAACTACTAGGAGAGAGTGAGCCTGGTCATTCCAAAAATGACGTTGACGCTCTAATACAAGCCCAGGGCATGAAATCAGGACGTGGCGAAATGTCATTACTGCACCACATCTCGGGCACAATGGTTCATTTTCACCATTGAGTAAGTGAACATGGGTGGCGTGAGTATGTCCTATGCGTAAGCGACACAGCGTCACTTCGTCTCGCCTTGTTCTGCCTGAGCAAGAGGGTCAGTGACCTAGGGATGGTTTAATTATCCGTAACTTGTTGGAACCCAGCTCGTCCCAACTAGCCTGCCAATTGCTTGCCAGAAAAGCAGAGATCTCTGGGTAGTAATATCTGCCAGGGATTGGGTATGATCTGCGCGAGGGAGCCTGTGCTGCTCGCCTTGCTGCGCTGTCCGCTTTCTCGTTTCCTAAGATACCTATGTGACTTGGAATCCAGCAAAAATGGACAACTTTCCCGACCTCATCTAATAGAGTCAAGCGACGGACGATATCATGTACTAAAGAGTCTGTTGGGTTAAAGCTCTTCAGCGCCGAAAGGCTGCTCAACGAATCGGATAAAATTACATGACGTTCTTCGTCCCCGACCTCGGTAAAAGCCAGTGCTTTATCGATTACTACCAATTCAGATGTGGCTGTACCACACACAAAGGCGCTTCCAACCCCGGTGTCAGTCCTTGACCAATCGGTGAAAGTTTTTGCGTAGCTGTCGTAAAATGTCGATATGTGCTCCAGAGCACGTGCGCGAAATTCGTCCGGGAGAACGTCCCCTTTGCGTATGTCGGCCAGTACGAGGTATATTCTGGGGGCTAGTGATAGACGTCGACACGGTGGTGTATAGGCCTGTGAGGCTCGTCTCGCCCTGCGCAACTCCAGTTGGCTTTCGGCAAAAAGGTCTCGGATTCTTGTGCACATAGGTCTATATATACCGGCGCCACCATCTAAAAAGATCGATAGTATGCGACGGGCGAACACCGCTGGATGTTGCGGGGAACTGCGCAGTTTACACGCGTAGCACATCCCGAGCATCTGTCGCCTGAGGGAAAGTGGTGGCTCGTTGGTGTCAGCCAACAAGCTCGCGATTGGCGAGGTCCGAAACGCCCCAGACTCAATTCTCAGAGCTGCATGATGAACAGTATCAAGAGCACGTTTCCCGGATGCACAGGCACCATCATAGACAAAGCACGCATAATCTAGTTTTAAGCGGAGGAGCGCTCGATAAAGGAGTAGCAATGTTTGCCTATCACTTCTGTAAGATGGTCGTGCGACACATTTCAAAATATTCAGAGATGTAGTACATTTGTCCCCGAAGATTCTAAGATGCTCTCGGTAAAGCAGACGGCTGTCAAAATATATTCCTAAAACTTAAATACTGGGTGTAATTGAATAGGTTTACCAAGTGCAATATATTCAACATTAACATTAGTGTAAGATCACGACAGCAACGACGGCGACAGAAATGCATTGTTGCTGTCTTTTTGGTGGATAGCATAAAACCATTCATGGTGCTCCACTTCTGGAGATGGTTTATGGCTAGCTGAAGTTGCCTGGATGAAGTAGAGGCTCTTGCAGAAGAGGACCAAATAGCTATGTCGTCAACAAACAGAGATCGACCTATGCTTGAAGGAACCCCAATAAACACGTCATTGATCATGATGTCTAAGAGAGCAACACTCAACACGCCGCCCTGAGGAATTCCATTTACGAGTGGAAAGCGTGCAGATAAATGGTCACCAATGCGAACACGAAAAAAACGGTCTGCTAGAAAGCTTTGCAAGAATGTGCCCATGCGGCCACGGATTCCACTTCTCCGAAGCTTTAAGAGCCATGGCGCCAGGTCGTGTTATATGCCGCTTCAATGTCAAAGAACACAGCACTAAGATGCTGTTTCTGCTTAAAAGCTGCACGAATCGAGGTATCCAAAAGCAAAATATGGTCAACGGTGCTTCTGTTTCTTCTAAAACCACATTGTTCGTTTGTGAAGAAAAAAAATTGTTACTTTCTAAGTACCAAGTCAACGTGACATTTACCATTTTTTAATTAGCTTGCCTAGCAAAAATGTAAGGGATATGGGGCGGTAATGCGATGGATATCAACCGTTTTTCGTGGATTTCTTAATTGGCACAACAATTGCTTCGCGCCAAGCTCCTGGGACAGCGCCTGATTCCCATACCCGGTTAAAGGTGGCCAGCAAAACTTCCAACGCTTGGGGAGGAAGTCGTTTCAGCATGGCATTGTGGATCTGATCCGGCCCCTCAGCAACAATTTGCAGGGCGCTAATGGCAGATGTGAGCTCAGTCAGTGTAAAGAGGTCATTATAATCAAGTGATTGTGAAGTGATAAAATCAATAGGATTCCTCTCACAATGCGACTTAAAACGCAAAAACTCTCGATTGGTGCTTCCACCACTACTGCGTTCAGAAATAAAACGGCCTATCTCATTCGCGACATCAGACGGGTGAGTAACCTCAGCCTCCCCTACGCTCAACACGGATAAAGGAGCTCACTGGAAATGTCCGGAAATGCGCTTGATCTGGGACCAGATCTGTGCTGTTGGTGTAAATCGATTAAGGATTCCAATGTAAGTTCTCCAGGACACCCTCTTTGCCTCAAGGACCGTGCGCCGGGCTAGCGCCCTGGCCTTCCGGAATGCGATAAGACTTGCCGTCGTACTGTTACGGTCGCAAACCTTGAAAGCACGTCTGCGAGCACGGATAGCATTCCGGCACTTCTCAGTCCACCACGGCACAGGAGCACGGCGGGGTGTTCTGGATGTCCTAGGGATGCATTTAGAGGCGGAGTCAATGATCAATGCTGTAAAACTGTCTACAGAAAGTGGTGGACTAAAATGGTTCGGAGTATCGTTAGATAATTTATATAGTAATATTTCATCAAATTGACGCCAGTTGGCCTTGCTGATGTTCCACCGCGGTGGCCTCGTTCCCAGAACAGCAGAGCAGATAAATTTCAACCATATTGGAAAATGGTCACTTCCGAGCGTGTCATCATCTGCCACCCAAACACAGCGATGATTTAACTGGGGACTACACAAGGTCAGGTCTAAAACCGATTTGTTCCCCGAGGGTAGCGTTATATGTGTGGGAGAACCTGTGTTTAGTAAGCACAGCGCTTCGTCGATTAAAAAGGCTTCCATATGTGTACCACGCGAGTTAGAAGTGGCAGAACCCCAGAGTGTGTTGATGGTTAAAATCGCCCAAAAGTAAAACGGAACGAGGTAGTTCTAGCATAAGACTTCTGAGCTCCGTAGAGGGGAAAGCCTCTCCTTGTGGCAGATAGATTGAGCACAATGTTATAACAAGGTGGTGAATATTAATACGTACGGCTACTGCCTGTAGTGTTGACTGCAACGATATTTCAGTAGGAGGTATTCCATGGTGGACAGCCAGCAATACCCCACCGTGTGCAATGGTGTCAATGTTTGAGTTGTCTTTTCGAAATACAGAATACCCTTTAATGGAACACTGGGTACCAGCGGAAAGTTTAGTTTCCTGAAGGCCAACAGCAATAGCCCGTCCGTGGTATAAAACCATCTGCAGATCAGTAAAATTTGCTCTAAAACCACGCATGATCCACTGCAAAACTAAGGTGGTGGTGGTGGTGGATTGGGGTTTAGGGGCGCGTCGACATCCAGGGTCATTTTGCGCCCATAGCTCAATTGTAATCAATTTACGGTATTGCTATCATAGCTTGCTATCCATCTTCCAGGGTGGGGGTATATTACGTCAAGGCGAGCTAGTCGAATGAACATAAAAATATTCCCAGACGCCACGACCTCAGAGTCGTTCCCTATTAGGATACGTAAAGAAGAGTCTGTGTTCAACCGTCCTAAAATCTGGCGTCGTAGAGGATCGAGCAGTATACAGCCAACTAAAACATGGTACACGGTAAGCGGGTTAGAACAGCGCGGACACAGGGGGCGGTCATCACCAGTAAGCATATAACTGTGTGTTGCGAAGGTATGGCCTATTCTCAATCGGCAGAGTATTACATCTTCCTGGCGTTTGGTTCGATGAGAGGATAGCCACTTCCCAAGTGTCGGTTTTAAAACACTGAGCTTACTGCACTTGGAATTCCAGTTTCGTTGCCATTCTGACCGTATACTTGACAATATAGTAGGGTATATATCTCTTGGAGGGAGCCGTAGATTGACCTCACGGCCATTGCTAATGGCGTGTTTGGCGGTGATGTCAGCAGCTTCGTTTCCCGCGAGTCCAACATGGCTAGGAATCCAGCAGAACACGATATTTCTGCTGATGACATGTAAGGATTTTACTACTTTCACAATCCCCCGAACAAGTCGGTTATCCTGGTTAAAGATGTTCAGTGCCTGGAGACTGCTCAGAGAGTCTGTGAAGACCACATGCTTTGTGGACCGATCTTTCTGTATAAAATAGAGGGCTTGCAGAATGGCATACAGTTCGGCAGTAAAAATCGAGGTTTGCGTGGGTAAACAGAAAGATCGAACACCTCGTCGACTTACGTAAGCACACAAGACACCAGAGACCGACCTTGAGCCGTCTGTGTAAAAGCGCGAAAATTCATGTATTTTCTCTAATCCTAACATGCGGAGTTACTCCGGGTTTACCTGCCCTTTCTTTGAACAGGTTAGAGTCATGTCAGTTTTCACTGGGACATGCCAAGGGGGAGTGCTAGGCGTGATTACACGTGCTATGGAACGCGGCCGGATGTTACATTCTCGAAGAATCGAGGACATACGAGTTGAAAACGGTAATCCACGCTGAGTAATGCGACGTGCACTTGATTTCCCTGACAATATCCACCGGTAGGCTGGATGGTTCCGATTTTGAGCAACATTGCATGCATATCTCGCGCCCAATAACTTACGGCGTAGTGCAAGAGATAGCTCGTCTACTTCTACCATTACAATAGCAGCCGGTGAGGTACGAAAGGCTCCAGTAGCGATGCGAAGTGCTGCATTGTGGATCACGTCAAGGCGACGCTTGGTTGTGACAAACGCTCCGTCATAAATAAAACATCCGTAGTCAATTTTAGAACGCACGGGCGATCGGTACATCAGAAGCAGGATAGATCTATCTGCTCCATACGAGCATCTAGAAACTGTACGCATTACCTGTAGTCGCTTTGCACATTTCTGTGCAAGATCGTTGATGTGAGTGGAGTATGTCAGTCGACGATCCATCCACACACTCAGAAACCTGGCAGCAGGCTTGAATGGTATATGGCGTCCATTGAGCATGATCACGGGGTCAGTACAAGAGCGTTTGCGACAGAAGTGGACAGCGGTAGTTTTCGATGTGGACATCACGAAACAGGTTTTGTTGCACCTATCATGCACCTTCCGAACAGCCATCTGGAGTTGTCTCTCAACCGTATGCACAGAGCGTGAAGAGGACCATATGGCGAAATCATCCACGAAAAGTGCTCTCCCTACGGTAGTCGGCAGCGATGTACCCACGTCATTAATTGAAATAGCAAACAATGCAACGCTCAGTACGCTCCCCTGCGGGACTTCGTTCACTTGTGAAAAAGTGACAGATAGCGAGTTTCCTATTCTAACGCGAAACGTTCTGGAAGACAGAAAATTTGACAAGAAGACACTCATGGGACCTCTGATTCCCATATTGTGCAGTTTCGTCAGGATACCGTGACGCCATGCCGTGTCATATGCGCCGTCAATGTAAAAAAATATCACTGCTGTGTGGTTGCGTTTCGTGAAACCAGTGCGCACAACTGAGTCGAGTGTTAAAATGTGGTCAAGTGTGCTACGGTGTTTTCTGAACCCACTCTGTATCACAGTAAGGAGATTGTTATGTTCTAAAAATCACATCAATCGGACATTCACCATTTTTTTTCAAACAGTTTACACAGGGAGCAGGTCAGTGAGATGGGACGGTAATGTAATGGATCCGTGAAATATTCATTTGGTTTACGTATGGGGACTATAGTTGCCTCCCGCCATGAAAGCGGAAAGGTGCCTGATGTCCACATTACATCTAGGGCATCCAAAAGTGTGTCTAAAGCAGCAGTTGGTAAACGTTTTATAATATCATTATGCATAGTGTCGGGACCCTCTGCTACGCTCTTGAGTGTGCTGATTGCTGCGGTTAATTCGGAAATGGAGAAAGGCATGTTGTACTGGAGGACGTCTGTGGTGAAAAAATCAAGAGGACGTGCCTCGCATCGATCCTTGTGTCTAAAAAATTATTCGTTGTGTTTTCTGAGCGTGCGGACAAAGCACATCCTATCTTGTCAGCCACTTCTTCCGGGTCGATGATGTCCTGTCCTGCCATGTGCAAGACCGGGAGAGGAACTGGGGTGTGTTTTCCAGAGAAACGCTTTATGCGGGACCATACAGTAGACAGTACGATTTAAAGTGCTTACATAGGATTTCCACGAGTCTCGCATCGCCTCGGCAATAATACGTCGGGCGAGCGTTCGTGCTTTGCGAAATGCTATTCAATTCTAGGTGCAGCTATTGTTATTCAATATATGGAAAGCCTTCTTCCTAGCACGGATAGCCTCCAGACACTTATCAGACTACCATGGGACTGGTACTCGAATTGACGTTCCAGATGACCGGGGGATGTGCCGCTGTGCACTCTGCACAGTTGTCGAAGTGAATGTTTCCACGGAGATGGGTACTTCATCGGAGTGGCCGAGGAGGGTGCTTTCAAGGTCAGTTTGGAAAGCTTCCCAGTCAGCTCGGTAAAACAGCCACTTTGAAGTCGTCGGGAAACCGAAACTCGATTAACGAAATGAGAGTAAAGAGGAAAATGGTCGTTGTTATACGGATCACTATCCACTGACCATTCCAAGACAGGCGCAATTTCTGGACTAGAGAGTGAGGTCCAGCACGGACGTGTGTCCGGTCGGTAATGTAATATGTGTTGGTGTTCCTGTGTTAAGAATGCATAGAGGGAAATCGCTGATAAAACGTTCCATTGCACGTCCACGGCTGGTAATTGTGGCTGAGCCCCAAAGAAAGTGGTGCGTATTAAAATCGCCACACACCATCACCGGAGGTGTGAGTTGAGCCACAGTTTGATAAAGATCGGAAAGTGAAAACAGTCTGCCCGGTGGTAGGTTCATGCTGCATATGGAAACAGTACGATGGTTTATTACTACACGAGCAGCAATGCACTGAATATTTGAAGAGAGAGGTACATGTGTGAATGGGACAGAGTTGTGCACAGCAATGAGCACACCGCCATGTGACACAGTGATAGAAGGTACGTCTTTTCTTAAAACAGTGTAATTTTAAAGTTGAAATTGAGCACCTGGAGCCAGTTTCGTTTCCTGAATGCATAAAACCGACGGCGTCCGGGAACTTAAGAGATGCTGTTGGATCATTGAAGGTGGATTTGATTCCCCTACAGTTCCACTGAAAAACTACGATGTTAGTAAGTTAATAAAAACATGAGCGTGGTCAAAAGACAGCTATACACAATGGATAGTGGATATCACAAACCCAGCGACAGCTTGGTGAGTTAATAAGAAATGAAGAACATAAACCAGATAATCACGTGTGTACGTCATTGTTGGTAGAAAAAGTCGGATGCGGTTTTAAAATTGGGCTCCGGTGCCGTGTCTTGAAGGAGTGTCTTTCGAGGACTCAGGGAGGTAGCTCCGATCAGGCCCGAGTGAATTTGTCCTTGGGCGGGACCTCTGTGAGCTACCCCACGGCGGGGATTCGGACGGAGGAAGCCCCCGTTTCTGGGGGACATTCGGCTGGGGAGGAGGCGGAGGACCAATTTCAGACGTTCCCCCCGGTGCCTCCACTCGCCGTCGCGGCGACGGGGAGGCTGGGATGGCGCGATGTCCGTGCCTTGGCGGCCCTTGACCCGGGCCTTTTCCATTTGAGCGAACCGAGTTTATTTGGCTTCGCGGGCACGCCTTTCGGCTTCCTGAAATTGCAAGCTTACGTCTGGAATTTTGATTTGTCGGTGCGCGTTGTTGGATGGCGATGCAGGCGCGGATGTAGATGTTGAGGGCGAGGGCGATGGCGAGGCCCGGCTCTCGGGAAGGGGGGAGGATTCAGGGAGGGAGGATTGATTGATTGATTATTTGGGCTTAAGGGCGCGTGGACTAGGGAGGGAGGAGGTGGAGAGGATTGATTTAGAGGTGGTGGTGGGGCGCGAGGGAGGGGAGGGGGGGGCTGGAAGGGGGACGGGATGTAAGAGGTGGGGATTTCAAGGTAGATGGTGTGGTAGAAGGGGGGCTGGGCTTGGGTAGGGGAGAACGAGCAGGCCTCTTAGACCGGGTGACCAGGGTCCAGTCCCCGCCCACAGAGCCAGATCGAGATGACGCCTGGGATTGATCAACGGTGCCACTTGGGAATGGGACCTCGGTGGTTTTGGTGTTTAGTGGGAGGGGCTGCACCTGCCTCTCTGGTATCGCCAGAGGCACTCCAAATACTCGGAGAAGGGCTGTGAGTTGGGTGATCAGCTCGGCGGCCCTATTGGGCTGTATATTTTGTGGGAGCAACGTAGTGTTCTTGGCCTTTGGTGCGTAAGATTGTCTGGGATGCGACCTTTCATATAGCTCTCTAGCTTCTCTAAATGTTCATTTGTTGATATGTTCAAGTGAAATAATTTCCTTTTCTCTAATGCAATTTGTTTGTTTGTTTGTTTATTGGTTGGTTCACGACACACTTTATGCACATTCATGGCTAATGGCGCCGCCCACACTGTTTCGCCGGTGGGCCGCGGGATTGGGAAATATAATGTAATTTGGGCACGCACGATCAAACGCCGTGTGGGGTACCTGTGCATCACCGCAGTTGGCACAAAGTGAGCTTTCCGAATCGCAATTTTCAAAAGGATGCTCATGGGAGGCACACTTGCTGCTAACTGGGCGGTTTCGGCAATACTGGGTAGTGTGTCCGTATTTTTTACATTTGAAGCAAAGCATTGGATTTGAGAACAACTGTCTTACTTTTACTCGTAGGTAGCCAACTCTGATCTCGGAAGGTATGTCTGTACTATTAAATGTCAAAATAATGTTGTTGGTTGGAATGAAATCCGGACCCCTCTTCATTTTCATTTTTTCTGGCTGCGATGACTCCGAAATGTGTCAGTCCATCAACAATCTCGTCCTCAGATACTTCCCGCAGATCGAAACAGTTTATAACTCCCCGCAACGTGTTCTTTGCTTTATGAGGTTCTACTGTGATTGCTACCGTTTCATTCTCTTTTTTGCCGTCCCTCCGCACACCGTACACAAACTGAGATGACTTAAGCGCCCTAGCTGCCTGTGCTGTTTCCGCGAATTCCACCCCCAGTGCTCCGTCTTTCAGTTTATCACATCTTAAAATGTTTCCGAACCTGTTGCAGCCGTCTCTCCTCTGAAACGGGAACAGGGACGCGAGGCTTTTGTTCCTCCCTCGGAACACAAGCACACGAGGAACCGGGGTACCCTCCGTAGGGGTGTGCCGATCTCGACGAAAGTATGGGTTGGTCTGGCCCTCACGAGAGGGACCAGGGGTGTTTTTGGTTGGTCTGGATGCCATGTGTTGTGTTTTGTTTCGGCTCCTCGGGCGCCCCACCCCATAGGGGCCCTACCGGGGAGACGCCGGGGTCCCGCGGACGGGAGGTC
The DNA here is from genome assembly GCA_034440575.1 of Imbricaverruca yamaguchii. Lineage (NCBI taxonomy): Eukaryota > Metazoa > Arthropoda > Thecostraca > Neoverrucidae > Imbricaverruca > Imbricaverruca yamaguchii. The sequence continues at coordinate 113,196 of JAOTOL010001278.1, read as the reverse complement.
GCCAGGCGCCCGAGGAGCTATACGCGGCAGGCGGCGCCTTCGCCCGGCCGGGAGAGAGACTCATCACCCCGACCAGGATCCAGCGCCGCCCACCCCTTGACCCCGGCCGGCCGTGCCGGCAGGCACTGGGAAACCCAGGCCCCCAGCCCGAGGCGACTTGCCACTTGACCCGAGTGAGGCCCCACGGGCCCGCCCGCCCCTCCGGGATATCGGGACCAAAGAGGTGTGTTGGTCCACCGTCACAACTAGCACCGTGCGACGGGGGACCTCAACCTCCAGGACTCCAGTCAACTCCGGGGGACGTGCCAATGGGGCGCGGCTACCCCGATAAAACTGAGCTGGTGGGCATGGCCCGGGAAGTTGTCCTGCCTGCTCATAGTATGGATAGTTGGAGTTGCAGGATCACGTTAAGGACATGGATGTTGGGATGATATGGGAATTGGAATGGGAGCGTATGGATGGAAGGACGAGTGGGGCACTCCTGGTCTCACCCCTCACCGGTATGATGGTCGCCGGGTCATCGGGGCACTCAATCCCCCACCGCGTAAAGGTGGTGCCTCATCGGGGGGGGGGCTGCAAAACTAAGGGCGATATGATTGCGAGTCAAGGTAAAACTTAGAAGTGTCTAAAAGTGCTCCACGGAGAGTTCTAGGTTACTTTCTAGAGTGGTCAAGTGACATCATTCTCGGGAGGGCTACCTGACCACGGTAACCCTCTCTTCTGAGGGGCGCTCAGTTGCGGTGGGGGCGGGGGAGAACCCATGCCGTGCGGCATAGCTGGTTCTCCCAGAGGTGCCTCCACTCGCCTTCGAGGCGTTGGCGTGGCCGACCCTGCGGGGGCACCTTCCACACCTTTCCCCCTCGCCCGCGCCCTTTCCGCCTGAGCCAGTCTCGCCCTCTTCGCCTCGCGGGCGCGTCTCTCAGCTTCCTGGTATCTCAAGTTGATTTCGGAGACTGGAATTTGTCGAGAGTTACGGGACGGCGATATAGGATCGGACGTGGAAGCTGGGGATGAGGGAGGCGGGAGGGGTGCGGAAGTAGTGGCTGAACGTGAAGATGAGGCCTGGCTCGTGGAAAGGGGGGAGGGAGCAGGAAGGGAGGAAGTGGAGAGGGAATTGGAGGTGGTTGTGGTGTGTGTAGGCGAAGGGGATTGGAGGAAGGATAGGAAGTGAGAGACGGGGATTTCAAGGTTGGGATTGTGATAGGCGGAGATGGACTAGGATTGGGTGAAGGCCGAGTAGGCCTCTTAGAGCGTTGGACCTGGGTCCACTCTCCCCCATTCGACGTTGGCCGGGGAGACGCATCTAGTGAGAGATCACCGCGTTCACTTGTGGCAGGTGGTGGTTCCGCCGTTATGATGACGTGTTAAGCAGGCTGTCCTTGTCCCTTTGGCGACGCAAGGGGCACACCGAAAGATCGGAGAAGTGTCGTAAGTCGGGAAATTAGCTCGGAGATGTTGGGCTGTATGTGTTGGAAGCCTATCAGGGGCTCCCTTATGGAGTATGTTTTACCGTTGCAGGGTTCAGTTTTGCCGCTGCTGCGTAAGATATTTTTGGGTGAGCTCTTTCATAGCTATTTCATCACGGGCCTCCCAAAATGTGATTTTGTTTGTACATTTTAGAGTGACTATTTCTTTCTCTCTCAAGAAGATGGGACATGAGCGATCGTAGGCCGGGTGGGGCTTCTGATCAGAGCCGCAGTTCGAACATTTTGGGCATTCAGACTCACATTTTCCTCCCGCATGGTCCACCGACCCACATCTACCACAAGCCTCGCGGTTTCGGCAGTGCTGTGTGGTATGCCCAAATCTGGAATATCTAAAACACCTCATGGGATTTAGGACATACACACGCACCTTCACGCGAACATATCCAACGAATATGAATTCGGGAAGATCATTAGTTAAATGTTAATATGAAGTTATTCGTAGGTTGCGTTTCTTGGCCATTTTTAATAGTAATCCTTCTCGCACCTACCACTCCCGATTCTGCTAAGCCATCCATAATCTCATCATCGGACACGTCCTTCAAATCATAACAATTAATGACCCCCATTAACAATTAACAATTAATGATTAATAAAATTCTTTGGTAATTTTTAATTATTTTTTTAAACTAATTTTTTTAACTAATTAACTAATTTATGGTATTGTGAGGTCGAACGTCTATGGGTATTGTGACTATTCGTCTGCCGGCTTCTTCTCGTACACTGTAAGTTAGTTCGGTTGCGCCCATCGCCCTGCTTGCATCGTCAGTACTTTTAAACTTTACTTCTATTCCACCATCCCTAAGATTCTCGCACCTGAGCACCGCTCCCAACCTGTCGTAGGCTTCCTTCCTTTGAAACGGTGTAAGCTGCGAAAGACTCGTTTCCTCTTCCAATGACCTCATGACGAGGATACGAGGAGCGGGAGAATAAGCCAAAAGGCCGGTCCCTATACGCGCCACGCTTGGATGTCTGATGTGTCTGCTTGTCTGTCCCCTACTAGAGGAGGCATGTGTATTGTTTATGTTTGAGGATGCCATGTAGTGTGCTATGTGTTCTGCTCCTCGGACGCCCCACCGATAGCCGCTCAGCCGGCCGGTCCGGCAGGCACCAGGTCGAGACCCAGACCGAGGCGACCAGTCACTTGACCCGTGTGAGGCCCCACGGGCCCGCCCACCCCTCCGGGATATCAGGACCAAAGAGGCGTGTTGGTCGTCCTAGTCTGACCCCTCGCCGGATCACCCATGGACTGGGTCTTTAGGGCACTCAATCCCACCACCGCGTAAAGGTGGTGCCTCGTCGAGGGGGCGCAACCTTACATGACCAGGACACTGAAGGATTCTAGTGAGCATAAAGGAAAGATAGGCATACTTCCATGAGGTTACTCTAAAAAAAAAACACGGATTGGATTGTGGCTGTACGACGCACTCAGTGGCTGAGGCCATATGGCGTCGCTTGCCTCTCACCCTGGCAGGAAGGGCGGGCATCGCGGGGAATCGAACCCCGTATCTCTGGCTTGTCAGACGCTCGGCTTAACCACTAAGCTACCAACGCATCCAATTGCACATGATGAGCAAGGGACCTAAAACTGACTTGTGTGCAATATCATCGCACTTTAGCACAAATTCGACCAACATGTCACCAATAATAATGTCATATCTAAGTAGCCTGAAATGAACCCAATTTGTTCATTGCATCAAAATATGCACCAGAGAACACCATAAGCTTTCAAATAGAGTGCTATATCAAACAGCTTAGTACTCACAGCTAAAGAAAAGCTGTCTTGGGATGGGTGATGGCATCCACTGCCACTCAATAGTTGGGGCTAAGATTCTAAACCATAAAGTTATAATACAATAATGTTTGGTTGGTGTGAGTGGGTAACTCTGAAACCAGGTGACGAATGAAAATAGCACCGCTTTCTGCCGAACTGCGTCAAATTTCAAGGTAACCCGAAAAAAGGTAATTTATCTGCCCTTTGCTTCCACCATTGCCCAGAAGGCGGAGTCAGTGCCGCCGGGTACCCACCTGCTCAAGAGTTCCGGCGGCCAGCGCCAGGAACTGCAGCCAGTCTATCTGCTCGGAGTCGAAGCCGCCGGCGATGACAAGATCGTCCAGCGCCTGGCACAGCAGACACAGCGACTGCCAGACGTCTCGGATGTCGTCGGCCGTCACGACGCTGCGATCCTCGAACTGGCGGTGCGCGCCGGCGGTGTGTCACGTGCGGCACAATCACCAGCAGTGTCAACAGGTACGGGGACCGTCACTGCACACAGATGCGTGTTTAGTCAGTGCATGACGGTGGTTTGGAACCGAAAGACGCAACCATTTTACCGTACATTGTTGACACAAATCATTAAATGCTGCAAATAGAGACATTCGATGCTGTTGTTGCTATGTGATGGACCGCCACTGAATAACTGCGATCGACCACACGGATAACGTCGTGGCCATCACAGTTCACATTCTCAAGCCCACCTACCACCTCGTCCAGGCACACGAAGGTTGTGTCCGCGAAGGCGCGCGAGAGCCCACCTGGGTGTGCAGCGCCTTGAGATAGCCCTGCGAGAGTCCGTTCTGCGTGGCGGGCGGCGGCGGAAACTCGAGCCGCTGCTTCATGGGCGGACGCTCGCCATTGGCCAGCGCCAGGAAGTAGGCGGCCGACCAGCGCACCAGGTCGCGCGGCTGCGTGCGAATCGCCGCCTTCGTGTACTGCTTCAGGATGTCGGGGAAGGCCGGCGGCACCCGGATCTGCTGCGAGCAGTACATCGGCTCCGGTAGCGGCGACATGGTGGACACTGCCGACACACACACCACACGTTGGCGTTTCTTCTAATCAGAATAGCCAATTTGGAATTATTTAACAACACCTCTTTCTATGCTGCCAGTGTGTTCACATAAATATTCACACCATAAGCATACAATGAGTGTCTGCATATATGTCATACACCCTCTGGGAATATGAAGAGCATTCCCAGGGTAGCATATTATGGACAGGCTGTGTAACCAGATTATATGCCATCAGAATCATCAGCCAGTATTTGTTGCAAGGCCATGTCAACATTGTGAGGCCTCATATATCCCAGGACAGAGTATTATTATGTGCAGCTATCCTAACTTCATGGCATGCTTCTCATACATGATATATCATTCAGTGTATGCTATAATTATTCAAAAACTTACACCAAATTCACATTTAAGGAAGCAAAAATGAAATCAGCATCAAGGTTCCCCATTAACACCTATAGCAGTTATTTTCGTGGAGCACGCGAAGACGTTACTAGCATTGCTAATTGTCTGAGAGGGCTTCAGGAACATCTTTTACTAATATCTGGTGGCAGGATCTGTCCAGCAAGAAACAGGAGTGGGGAGTGGTGTGATCTGCCTTGATTTGCTTACCATGACCTACCTCTCACCCTTCGAATTTAACGTAATTATGTCGCATGGGTATGGAAGGGCACTCCTGCCTACCTATTAATGGGTAGGGGAATTTAAATTAAAAAAAAGAGAAAAAGAGAAAAAAAAGTGAGTAGGGATAATAGTGGGGATGAATTAACATTAATGTGGAAATTTGCAAGCTAAAATTTTAGGGAACAAGAGTTGATGTGATATATCAATGCACTGTATATAATACATTATTATACAAAACTTCATACCAAACCAATGCTCAAAAATGATGCTGTTCTGCAAGAGAACAAACATGAACCTGAAGTACTTTGGGAGCTACATCATTTTGGGTGTAAAAAAAACAATGAAATTTGTCTACCACTTTATATAACATGCCACAGCTCATCACTGGTCACTGGGAGATTGGTCTGGTCACGGGCAAAGAGTAGCAACAGGTGAGACTGGGACCCACAACCTATTGATTGTGAGACAAGCAACTTACCCCTTGGCTACTTGTCCCCCTAAGTGCAAAAGTATGTAAGTGCATATGTATGCAAGGCCAAAAGTATCTAAGCTCAACAGTAACTAAACATAAAGGAATGCAAGAGCAAATGTATGTATGAGCCAACATACATACATTTAGGAATACGTGCCTTTGCATTTATGCACATTTGGTCAGGCTCATATGCCATATGTGCATTTGCACATATGTACAATTGCCATAAGTGCATTGGCACATATGTACATTTGACCTTACATACATTTATGCTTACACACATTTGCACTTACATACATTTGTGCTCACATACTTTTGGGCATACATATTTTTGCACATACATACATTCATGCATACATACATTTTCCATATTTACATTTGTGCTTACATAAATTAGCCATATCTGTGCTTACATACAATTGCAATACATACATCTGTGCTTCCATACATGTGCTTATGTACATTTGCATATGTACATCTGCCATACATACATTTGTCCAGTTATCGTTTCATCAGCATATGAAGTTTACTTGACCTTTGCACTGCTTCAGTGTATTTCACAGTGTTCATGGCATACACAAACATACCTAATGGGGAGGTGAGCATGCCTAAAGTTTGCAAGGCATCCCAGAAATGGACAGGATGGGTACTTTCATTGCATACCAGGAAACATACACAGGAAAATGTCAATTTTACACTGATATGATATAATATATACTGCTATGTATATCTGCATATATATGCCATTGTTTAATTGTTTTCCTTCAAAAGCAGGCAATATTAGATTACTGATTGGGTTAGTTTGTATTTGGAAAATGTTAAATGAAATGAATGAAAAATGAAAAATGAAATGAAAATGAAAATACAAGTTTATGATTTTCCAACAACACAGTGTTGCTCCCATAAAATTAATTGAAATTGTTCCACAGTCTACCAGCATTTGTTTTTGATAGGAATTCCACAGCCACAATATTCATAATTTCCTTCTTGAAGCATTGAGGCTTTATAAGCTGTAGTCTGAGCACTTTGCTGGTCAGTCAGACACCATCAAGGTATGAACAGATGAGCCACAACTCAGCAAATCCCATTAAGGTATGTAAATGTTTGCAGTATTAACTCATGAAATACAGCTTGCATTGTAGCACAGTTCTTCCACATCTTCCTTATGTCATCAATTGCATTGGCCACCATGGACTTTAAATAATAATTTGCTGAGCAAAATTAATGGAGCACCACCTTCATCACATCAACACATTTTATTCCAAAAATCAAAAGAATAAAATTGTGCATTGATCCCCAAATTTACCAATTGTTTGCATCAATGAGGATTGATGCAGTACATGACTCATCAACAATGGAAAAGCATGGACTTGAAATGCAAATGGGAAACACTGTGTTCACCACATTCAGAAATGTGGCTCTACAGGAGTGAGACCATACAAGGCTATTAGTATTACCGCAGTTTATGGTAACCACATGACAAATTTTACACACATTTTTCCTTCATGAAGCATACAAAGTAGGTAGTTAGGCTTGGTTAAGATAGATTAGGCTTTTGTTGTATGCAGGAAAAAAATCCCAGAGACAAATTGTAGTTTTGTTCTTAAAAAGTGGTTCAGCTTTTGCTGATTTTTAATTGATGAAGAAAAAAAATGTATTCAAATTTTCCATCTTAAAGGGCACTTATTTTCATGCATGGAAGGCAAGGTTCTGTTTGTTTATTGGTTGGTTCACAACACACTTTATGCACATTCACAGCTAATGGCACAGCCCACACTGTTTCGCCGGTGGGCCGTGGGATTGGGAAATGTCCTGAGTGGCGCTAGAGTCAGACCCGGGTCCTTTGGTACCCATAGCCAGACACCTTAACCACTCGGCCATCCCCGCCCTGGAAGGCAAGGCTAGATTAGGCTAGATTATGTTGGATTTTGTGATAAATTTTGGTTGTTTCTTGCTATATCACCCAACTCAAAGCCCCCTTTCGATTGCTATTCCCCCCCCCAAGCGAAAAACATGCATTTGCAGAGTAAATTCGTGGTTACATTGTGAAGACATTAATAAACATTGCATTAAAAATACATTCCAAAGTTTAAGGTTACCTTACATTACAAGTTTTCCAGACTACGCATGGTGCGCAACACGGTATTTTGACAGCCGTGCTACCGTGGTTGAATCAGCATAACGCATTGATCATCGTTGAATCATTTCGCGGCGAAACAATTGCAAGAGTGGGTGAAAACTATTGATGTTGAATGATGTAGGAGATGCAAATGCTGCATCACCTCTCCGGATGACTTCTGTACAATTTCTTTGAGGCCTCGCTTAATATTGTTTCTCCACCTCACCTAGCACTCCTGTTATTGTAGCCACGAGGGACCAGGTACCCAAAACCCCGACCTCGAACCAAGGAAACGCTCCGCTCGATAACAACAGACTGCAACTCAAGGCCTGCAACTGCAACCTGCAAACTATGCAGGGATTATTTGGCAGCACATTCAAATGTATGTTGGGCAACCGATTCAGGACAAAGAGTTTAGTAGTTATAGTCATGAAAATGCTACATGAGTTTAGTAGGCATATTTATTGTACTTCCGGAAGTTCAGAAGGCATTGTTACAAAAGTGGATATATATGGATATATACAGATGCATATATAGATATGTATATATATGTATATGTATATATATGTATATATATATGTATATATATAGACGCCTCCATCATGTCGTCATTTCCGGCTACACTACATATATATATATATATATATATATATATATATATATATATATATATATATATATATATATATATATATATATATATAGTGTAACCGGAAATGACGCATGATCGAGGTGTTTGTTTTTGCTGTTAGTATTTGGATATCCGTGGCTTTTCTTACATACGTAAAGGTGGCCGACCGTGGGCACTCGCTGTCGTGGCAATGCATACTCGAAAGAGTTTAGCAGCTATTGTTACCAAATGGCTATCCAAACAGGAGACCTAACAGCAAAGAAAATCCATCTTTATCACGCCGTCATTTGCGGTCACATGACCGCAAGGCTAGATTGAGTTCAAATAGAAGATTCTGGCTAAAGTAAGTATTTTTATTACAGCAAGTATTAGAAAAGGAAAATTAAAGAAACCATGAAAACTAAAATTTTTGAATTAAAAAAAAAAAAATTGGGGGGTGGACCCGGGCCCTAATTGTCGAGCGCTTTCCGATGATGATTTCATTCGCTTACGCTTTAGCGCGACGCTTAGTTTGAATTTCAGAGGGGGTTACTATCCGCCACCCCCCCCCCCCAGAGACGGGGTGTGAGGATCTGACCGGAGACGGGGCGGGTTAACGTCGGTTGTACCTGTAGGAGAAACGTCTTCAGCCGATTGCATTTGGGCGGCAAAAGTGAAGCGAAACTCGAAGCAAAATCTTAAAAGCATACGACACAATTTTAACACGCGCCTTGGAGGGCCTGTGAAAATTACTCGCACTGGAGGGGGGCGGATTTCGCCCCCCTAAGATCTAGGCTCCTATTGAGGCTAGAGCAACGACATTCGCAGGATTTGTGGGTACGACAGTAAACGCTATTGTGTGCAAATTTCATGATCTTAGGTCAATATCTTCAAGGTCAAATGAGGTCAAAAGAGCAAAATTTTCTGGTTTTCCGTAGCTTGGCTTGTCATTGCTATGGATAGCTGTAATTGTGTTTCAATGCTACAAAATTGGCATTAATGATGTTTTGGACATTGCTAGTGATCCAATACAGATGCCAGATCCGCCATTTGAGTTCAGGTCACCCATATAGGAACACTTTATCAGGTCCTTACCTGATTACCGGAACCGGGCTGCCCACCTGACTGCTCCGTTGGACGGTTCAGCACAATCGGCTTCGCGAAGAAAGGAGTGAAATACATGAATACAGCATGGAAACGCTTAGGCACACAATAGCAAACAGTAAATTTCCGGATGTGTAGGAAGTAACATGCAAAGTGATTTCAATCGCATGACAGTCATTTGCATTTATGACAGCATTCCAGTTGACCAAGTTTGGTTCCATTAGCCTGTCATGAACTTGACCTGACTTGACTTCGGCGACCTGACACGACTTTTAAATTATGTAGCATAACAACATGCCTCAAGCAAGTCGCTAGTGTGAAGAACACTTCCCTTTTGCCAATATACGGCAAGGGCATCAGCGCCGATTTCTGTGGTCTGGTGCTGCGAATTTTTTAAAACTTTAACGGCCCCTAACTCGAACAATTTTCGGTCGATTTTCGTTTTTCTTACTTTAAGCAACATGGCGGTCATTTATAAGCAGGTACACAAACAATGGCGTACATCGGCCGGTACAATATGGAGTTATGTACGAAAAATCGGAGGAATGGGCGGATTTCGGCATCCCCCACTAGGGCGTGACTTAACCTGTCATGAACTTGACCAGACATGACCTCGGTGACCTGACACGACTTCGAAACAATATAGCATAACAATATACATCAAACAAGTCGCTAGTGTTGCCAAGAACACCTCGTTTTTGCCAATATACGGGAAGCGCATCAGCGCCGACATTTGTGTCCTGGCGCTGAGAAAATGTTTTGACTTTAACGACCCCTAACTCGAAATATTTTTGGTCGATTCTCGTGTTTCTTACTTTAAGCAACGTGGCGGTCATTTTTAAGCAGGTACACAAACAATGGTGTATGTCGGCCGGTCAAATCTGGAGTTATCTACGAAAAACCGGAGGGGTGGGCGGATTTCACCCCCCCCTCCAGGGCGCGTGTTAAAACGACATTCCTTTTTTAATGGGAAAATTTATCAACGAATTTCACAAATGTATTATTATCATTGAGAGCTGTTAATTGAGTTGTGGCTTGGTTGATTTTCTCCTAAGAAGTTCGTTGTGAAAAAAGTGTGACTTAAATTTCTCAACAACGACTGTTGTTTTCCAATTGTAAGAAAAACGTCTTAAGCCAATTTGATTCGACGGCAAAGACCTGTCGATACAGTGATTTGAAGCGAAATCATAGTGGCCGATACATGGACAACACAATAGGAAAATAACATAATTTTTCCGATGGCAAAAATATCACAACGGACTTAAATGTGTTTGAGGAAATGATTGCTGTTGATTGGTGTACGTCATAAATAATTTACTGCAAAGAATTGCGGTAAGAAAAAATCCAACTTGACTTTCTCAATAACGCCCGATGTTTTCCAATTGTAACAAAAAGGTCTTCGGTTAATTTGATATGGTTGCTAATACCTATCAATACGGGCATGAGCATGCGCTGAACGAAGGCCATCACGCACACATCCCTTCCTCTGGGCACACACTGAGCGGGGCCATCATATCCTTTCCTCTGGGCACGCACTGAGCGGGGTCATCACATCCCTTCCTCTGGGCACACACTGAGCGGGGTCATCACATCCCTTCCTCTGGGCACACACTGAGCGGGGTCATCACATCCCTTCCTCTGGGCACGCACTGAGCGGGGTCATCACATCCCTTCCTCTGGGCACGCACTGAGCGGGGTCATCACATCCCTTTCTCTGGGCACGCACTGAGCGGGGTCATCACATCCCTTCCTCTGGGCACGCACTGAGCGGGGTCATCACATCCCTCCTCTGGCACCACGGGGCCATCACATCCCTTCCTCTGGGCACACACGAGCGGGGCCATCACATCCCTTCCTCTGGGCACGCACTGAGCGGGGTCATCACATCCCTTCCTCTGGGCACGCACTGAGCGGGGTCATCACTCCCTTCCTCTGGGCACGCACTGAGCGGGGTCATCACATCCCCTTCCTCTGGGCACGCACTGAGCGGGGTCATCACATCCCTTCCTCTGGACATCCCTCCTCTGGGCACGCACTGAGCGGGGTCATCACATCCCTTCCTCTGGGCACGCACTAGCGGGGTCATCACATCCCTTCCTCTGGGCACGCACTGAGCGGGGTCATCACATCCCTTCCTCTGGGCACGCACTGAGCGGGGTCATCACATCCCTTCCTCTGGGCACGCACTGAGCGGGGTCATCACATCCCTTCCTCTGGGCACGCACTGAGCGGGGTCATCACATCCCTTCCTCTGGGCACGCACTGAGCGGGGTCATCACATCCCTTCCTCTGGGCACGCACTGAGCGGGGTCATCACATCCCTTCCTCTGGGCACGCACTGAGCGGGGCCATCACATCCCTTCCTCTGGGCACGCACTGAGCGGGGTCATCACATCCCTTCCTCTGGGCACGCACTGAGCGGGGTCATCACATCCCCTTCCTCTGGGCACGCACTGAGCGGGCCATCACATCCCTCCCTTCCTCTGGGCACGCACTGAGCGGGGTCATCACATCCCTTTCTCTGGGCACGCACTGAGCGGGGTCATCACATCCCTTTCTCTGTGCACGCACTGAGCGGGGCCATCACATCCCTTCCTCTGGGCACGCACTGAGCGGGGCCATCACATCCCTTCCTCTGGGCACGCACTGAGCGGGGCCATCACAGCACTTCCCCTGGGCACGCACTGAGCGGGGCATATCACAGCACTTCCCCTGGATGCGGCAATGCGGCAATGCTTGGGTGGAATGTCAGTAGTGTGCAAGTCGGCGGGGTTCAGTGGATGGTGGGCTGTTGCTTCAAACAAGCTCGGTCATACCGCCAACGGGGCCACGGCTGCAGAGACAACGGCGATAACACGGCGATCACGGATGCAGCAGCGCCACCTGGCCGAATTGCTGGGCTGGAGGGTGCTGCCCTCTTCCAAGGGAGAACGGCTCGGCTAACTGGACAGTGGTGGTCACGAGTCCAATGACCAGGCTGGCCTCGGGCGTCTGACGCACCCGGCGAGGTCGGGGCGTCGGCGTAGGAGCCAGCCGTGCGATTGACACGACATTGATAAGGGGAGCGTGATCGCTTATTTTGTGAAGTGTTCTTCAGCTTCAGCTGAAAGCAGCAGGATCAACATGGCAAAACAAAATTTCTTGTAGTTGAAGGGCAGAGGTTGGATGGCGTTTGTGACAATGCCAGGCGACTCTGCTGAGTCCGGTGCTGCGTGACTACTGACCGGCGCAGTTACACATGTACCAGTGTCATGGCTAACTTTACCGACCACCCGACACAGAGTCGTCGGACGTCACCTCTCCGGGGGACGGAGCAACCTTAAGGCGGCGGAATTCACCTCTCCGGGGGACAGGGTAGTCCCATGTCGCTGAGCGTCACTTCTCCGGAGGACCGGAGAAGTGACGCTAAATGGGGTGACGTGCTGACATTTCTAGAACCATTTTTGGGTGTCTCTTTTACGTTCGTCGGAATTTTTTACCTTGGGTTAATTTCGGTTAGCAACCTAGGTCAGATCACAGCGTTTAACACGCGCCCTGGAGGGGGGGGAGGCGAAATCCGCCCACCCCTCCGGCTTTTCGCAGATTACTCCAGATTTTACCGGCCGATATACGCCATTGTTTGTGTACGCGCTTATGAATGACCGGCGTGTTGTTTAAAGTAAGAAATATGAAAAACTCCCGAAAATATTTCTGGTTATGGATCGCTAAAATAAATATAAATTATCAGCGCCAGGCCACAAATATCGGTGCTGTTGCGCTTCCCGTATATTGGCAAAAAATGAAGTGTTCATGGCAGAACTAGCGACTTGTTTGATGTACATTGCTATGCTATATTGTTTCAAAAACATGTCAGGTCACCGAGGTCAAGTCAGGTCAAGTTCATGATAGGTTAACACGCACCCTGGAGGGGTGGTGGCGAAATGCGCCCACACCTCCGATGTTTCGTACATAACTCCATATTGTACCAGCCGATATACGCCATTTTTCCATACCTGCTTCGAAATGACCGGCGCGTTGTATAAAGCAAGAAAAATGAACATCGGTCGAAAATCTTTGAAGTTAGGGGCCGTTAAATTTAAAACAATTCACAGCGCCAGACCACAAAAATCGGCGCTGATGAGATTCCCGTATATTGGCAAAAGGGAAGTGCTCTTAACGACACTAGCGACTTGTCTGATGCATATTGTCATGCTATATAACTAAAAGTCATTTTAGGTCACCGAGGTCAAGTCAAATCAAGTTCATGACAGGCTAATGGAACCAAACTTGGTCAACTGGAATGTTGTCATAAATGCAAATGACTGCCATGCGATTGATGCCATTTTGCATGTTACTCCCTACACATCCGGATATCTACTGTTTGCCATTGTGTGCCTAAGCGTTTCCATACTTTATTCATGTATTTCACTCCTTTCTTTCAGAAACCGATTGTGCCGAGCCGCCCAAAGGAGCAGTCGGGTGGGCAGCCCGGTTCCGGTTATGCAAATTTCGTTGCTCTAGCCTTAATAGGAGCCGAGATCTTAGGGGGGAATCCGCCCCCCCCCCTCCAGTGCGCATAATTTCCAGAGGCCCTCCAGGGCGCGTGTTAACCTTCAAAAGTGTCGAAGTCCGCATCATTTCTTTAGGGTACACTTGTGGCATTAGAGGTTTACTTGAAGCTTTGAGAATATATGGGGTATATGGAATGTATGCAATGCAAGTAGTTCGTGTAAACGTTTTGCCTTAAGTTGAGGCGACTGGCCAGAAGGCATGCTAATTGTCTGTCATTTACGAGATTCAGCACCAGTTGACCATGTCAAAAGTGTCAACACTCGCACGTCCGGAGGTCCGCGCCAACTTCGCATGTCCGGGGGTGCAGATGTCTGCCCCCTAAGATCTCTAGAACTATGCTAGCTAGCGACAAACAGAAAACGGCGTTGGATAGCTGGTGACGGGCTCCATCGAAAGTGTCTCGGTCATTTTTTCGCTCAGGTCAACATTCAGGTCACTGGGTCATCATAGTTTAAACTCGACCAGATCAGGTGGGACTCAGATATTGACACATATCTCAGGACCTGTAACAGATAGAAACAAACGGCGAACGCTATTTGACAGTCCCTGAAATGCGCTACCGACAATAGGCGGTGTAATTTAAGGTCAGGTCAACCGAAACTCAGGTCAAGGTCATCAAGTCATGACCTCAGGTCAAGGTCATCAAGTCGCCTAGGGAGGACATGCGATGCATCAATCGACACGTCTTGGCGATACAAGCACAATGAAGGTAATTTCAGCCTTTTAGCTCAATGCAGTGCGATATAATGCGCAGATATGTGTAGTGATCTCAGGTGACCTCAGAGACCTTGGTGAGGTCACTGATCAAAAATATCAGCGGTAGCATTGAGCACAGCTTCCATCTACATGCCACAACCGTTTGGAGATCATTCCGAGTGCAAACATGTAACCAGGAAACATTTGTAAATTTTACCATAGCCCTATAATGGGGAAGCCATGGCCGCGACCTGACCTAAGGTCAATGCTAGGAAAAAAAAGCCCAAGGTACATATTATGGTCACAGATGAGATCATGACGTGTTTTAAGTTTGAAATCAATCGCCCGATTATTGTGGAATTTATGCCACCTAAAACTCCGAGTGTAGTTGGGTCATTTCGCCCGACCTGGTGACCTGACCTGAGACGACCGAGTGTTAAAAATGTATAGAGATATGCGGAAAAGACCAATGAATATCTATGCGAGGTTTGACCTTGCTAACTCGATTAGTTTTTCGGCAAATGAGGAAAAACCGGAGTGGGGCAGATATCTGCCCCACCCCCCGGACGTGCGCGGGTTAAGCGAAGCCGTAAATCTCAGCTGTCTTCATTAGTACCCGTTCCGCGATATGTCAATATAATCTGACCAAGGAATCCTCAACCATGGGTCAAATCATTGTCCATTTCAATGAATAATGTCTGAATTCAATGTCCTCTCTTTCTAAAGACGATTTGTTTTGAAAGTAGCAGCGTATTGTAGTGTTTTGTAGCAAAATGCTTTCAAATTCGATTCCTGTGCAAGCAAGTAATACTCGGAAAACAAGTCACAAAATGCTGCTCTAGGTCAACGAAGTTTAGTGAACTCTGGTAGCCTATCCGATTCATGCAAAGGTGATATGGCACTGAAAGGATACTTACATTATTTTGCCGGAAAATTGTCAATTCTGCCAGGCGACATAATCGAACAGCGCCAACATGCAGAAACACACCGTCAGTCACTTCCAAACACGTTTTGCAGAACCAGCCAAACAACTGGGCACAGACCTCTTTCCCTGCACTGACAACAGTCGGAAGTGATAAATCTGGAGCAGCAAAGGGCAAATCGTCATGTTTTGGCATCATGAATTTGTATCTCGCATCATCTATCAGAGATGTCCTTCATAGCTCAGTGTCCTTCAACATTCAAGAAAGTCGAATGCCCTGTCGCTGCTCAAAGTGCCGCTTGCTGCCGTCCCAGTGCTTCTTTCAGAATTCCATTGGGCGGCAAGGGCGAGGCCTCGGAATATCGAGGATGCCCTTCACAGCTTTGTGTCCCAAGCAAAGTAGAATGTTCTTACCGACAGTCAAAGTGCCCTTTGTTGGCTCTGCAATGCTTCTCTCGTCGTAAGTTGAATTGCCCTCAGATAAACATAGAATCGCTCTTAACAAACTAATTTGATCTCAATCTAGCTGCTAGTCCCTCCTGTTGACTAACTCCTTGAATGAATGACCGTCAAGGCGGCTTCTGCATTGGTTATCTCCCAGTTCCGGCATTTCGTCAAGAAGCTACTTGGCTATCGGGCAATGGTTCGAGCTCCAGACATAACACTGTAATGTGCGACTCTGTTCGTCGTCCAGATCGACAGTTTTAACTAGATTCTTAGAATGGAGGGTCGTACAGAACAGCATCCCGTCAGTGAGCAACCGGCGTCGGGGTTTTGCTGAAATCTCGCACCAGGGGTCTTAGCAATAGAGTTCAGCCCCAACAATTCCCGTCACCCCCGAAAACAAATCACATCGTAAGTCCCAAATACATACAGCAGGGTCCTGAAGACACGCATGGCCCTACAAAGTCTGGTTGGATATTCAAAAACTCCCATCAAGCCCCCAAAAGCAACGTCGGGTGACCAAAATGAATGCAGCGGGGCAAAACAACCGTACCTGTGTCACAAAAATTGCTTGAGGGCCCAATAATTCGCACCTCGGTGTCCCAGATAAGTCCAGCGGGGCTATAGAACCACACCGGATGACCAAAGATGTGTGGGGGCCCTTCAAAACACATCGGGTCCCGTAAAAAAGCGACAGGGCTTTAAAGTACACCGAGAGCCCTGAAAGGCACAGCGGAGATCCGCACAACGCCGCGGGGCCCTCAAGATACACCGAAACCAGAAACACGATATGAAGTCACAAAAAGCAGGCGGTGGCCCTTCAAGGGCGACGTGGTCCTAGTGGCGCGCCAAAGTGGACATCGTCTCATGAGACGTGGTGGGCCCCAAAGAACGATGCCAAGGTTCGGAAAATCAATCCTGGTGAACAAAATCGCTCTGAAACCCCCAAAAAATTCCGTCATAGGATCCAGAAAACCGCGTAAGGCACACAAAATATGCATGGTCGAAAAAAATATCACGTCGAGCAAAAGAAACTCGCGTAGTGCTCCAGAATCCCGCGACTGGGTTAAATAAAAAAATCGCGTTGGGGCTAAAAAAACGCGTCGGAGTCCACAAGAATCAAGCTGGGATAAAAAAAATTGCGTCCGGGCCCAAAATATACACAGCGGAATCCTAAAAGCACACCAAGCAGTGGTGTAGCCAAGGAGCCTGGGGCGAAGGGGACGGCCACCCCTGGAAGGCTGGAGGGGGCCTTCCAGGCGGCCACCTTGAGGGGACGTTACGGGCTCCTCAAGGCGTCGGTGCATGGGGCCCGTAAGGGCCCCTTGGCCGACATGTAGGGCCCTGGACAAATTGAATATGGACCCCGAGTTGACGGAAAGGAATCCGGACCGATGGAGATGGCCCGGAGTCAATGGAGAATGCCCTCAGGGATATAATGAGATCTCTTGGATGGACTAACGTGAAGCGCTTCTAGATCGGCGGATGGGGACGGGATAGTTGGAAAGGCCCCGGGCTAGTGGATAGGGCCCCGAACGAATATGAAGGCCACGGGCTTTCGGCGGAGCCCAAACCGAAGAATGGACACCTGACCGCATGGTCAGGGCCAGCAAAGCGTTCGAAAATGGGGAAGTACCATCCCCCTTGCCCCGTTTCGCACCATCCCCCACTTTGAACAGCGTAAACATTGACCCTTTGAGCGATGCATGAAAATAATCCATTTAAAATAGCCCTTGCCACCATCACCTCCATCCAGAGTTGCAACAATTCCTCCGACACTGGTATTCAAAATGAACAGCACGTGCCTTCTTTCTGCACACCTAGTGAAGTTGAAATTTCTGACTGTGGTAAAGCAACTAATTCAGTCGTGAAGTGATACACGAATAAATGGCACCCACAGATATACCCTATATATAGATATACAGATCGGATGTTGCGTGTTCAATCCCAAGTATCGTGCAGCACCATTTTTGAACGCACTGTGTGTCGGTGCTGATGGGCATCACCTGACCTAGTATGTGGCCAGTGGTCAGCCGCTGCCGCCGCAGCTGCGCACGCCTCTGGCATGCGGTGCTGGTGTGGGTTGCCGCACGTTGGCGCCGGACTACGGTGGACCGCTGGAGCCGTCAGGGGCGGCTCCAGCGGTGGGCACCAGCCCGCGTCCCACGACGCAGCCTCCCGGTGTCGGCCGGCGGCCAGTTCCGGGAACGGCCGCCCCGTGCAATCCAGCCGGCCGGACAGCCGCGGATTTTTAGAAAGTCTGCAGGCGCCTCTGTCCGCCGTGCGGTAACCGGCCCGTCGGCTAGCGCCATCTGTTGTGTAACCTTGTAAGCTGGGCCGGCTGACGTCATCCGGCTGGGCCAGGATCTCGGCCAGAGTTGGCGATACGGTGCGAGTGGCAGGGCGCGGGAGGTGCAGCCGCGCGGAATAGTGACGAATACCGTGCATTACGCGAATGATGGGTTGATTTGGAGCGATCCGCAATGGATATCGACTTCCTTTCGGAGGATTCCGCCCTGCAAGCCATTTTAGGTAAGTGCGCACGCTGTTTATTTTTTTGTTTAGCGGCGGCGTGCTTTCACGCCCGGGATAGCATTGTCATGCCGCTGCCCCGGCAGGAGAGTGGACGCCTGGAGTCGCCGATGACGATGATGGCAAGATGGGGTTTCTATCGTCGACTGACCGCCGCAGAAGGTGGCGGGCGCCGGCGCTTGGGTGGCGCCGCTACGTGGACGGCCGAGGGGCTCGGGCGGGATTCCCGAGGTTCGGCGCGGTCCAAGGACGTGCACTGAACCTGTCGGTCCAGATCGGAGAACGATGACACAGTCGACTCCAGATGTCGAGGAGTCTGAGCGAGGTGGAGACGGTGCCGAGTCGGCGGCCCCACAGGGATCGGCCGGGGGCGCGGCGCCTCGACTCTGTGCCGGTCCTGCCGCGACAGGGCTCCGCTGGGCGCCGGCTGTGACGGTGCGACACCACATGGCCAGTGGCCACGCAGAAGCTCCGTCTCTCCCCAGATCCGGCGCACTTTCCTGCGACGGCGCGCCGTCAATGGAGCCACACCGGTCGGTCCCGCACCGCCGCGCCGCGCGCGCCGTTTTCCTACCATGCGACAGTGACCCGACACGCACCGCTTCACGAAGCAGGGGCGTCCGCTGTTGGTGGCGTTTTCCCGGTTGTCCGCCTAGTCGGCGGCGGCCGCGCCGGCCGAGCACGGTCGGTCGAGCACGCCGCCCGCCGGCGGACCGTGCACGACCCCGCGACACCCTCTCCGGCGGACCGTGCACGTCCCCACGACACCCTCTCCGGCGGACCGTGCACGTCCCCACGACACCCTCTCCGGCGGACCGTGCACGACCCCCGAACTCTCCGGCGGACGTCCTCACGACACCCTCTCCGGCGGACCGTGCACGCCACACTTGGCGACACCCTCTCCGGCGGACCGTGCACGTCCTCCACGACACCCTCTCCGGCGGACCGTGCACGTCCCCACGACACCCTCTCCGGCGGACCGTGCACGTCCCCGCGACACCCTCTCCGGCGGACCGTGCACGACCCCGCGACACCCTCTCCGGCGGACCGTGCACGACCCCGCGACACCCTCTCCGGCGGACCGTGCACGTCCCCACGACACCCTCTCCGGCGGACCGTGCACGTCCCCACGACACCCTCTCCGGCGGACCGTGCACGACCCCGCGACACCCTCTCCGGCGGACCGTGCACGTCCCCACGACACCCTCTCCGGCGGACCGTGCACGTCCCCACGACACCCTCTCCGGCGGACCGTGCACGTCCCCACGACACCCTCTCCGGCGGACCGTGCACGACCCCGCGACACCCTCTCCGGCGGACCGTGCACGTCCTCACGACACCCTCTCCGGCGGACCGTGCACGACCCCGCGACACCCTCTCCGGCGGACCGTGCACGTCCCCACGACACCCTCTCCGGCGGACCGTGCACGACCCCGAAGCGGCCCGACACCCTCTCCGGCGGACCGTGCACGTCCCCACGACACCCTCTCCGGCGGACCGTGCACGTCCTCACGACACCCTCTCCGGCGGACCGTGCACGACCCCGCGACACCCTCTCCGGCGGACCGTGCACGTCCTCACGACACACTCTCCGGCGGACCGTGCACGTCCCCACGACACCCTCTCCGGCGGACCGTGCACGTCCCCGCGACACACTCTCCGGCGGACCGTGCACGTCCTCACGACACCCTCTCCGGCGGACCGTGCACGTCCCCACGACACCCTCTCCGGCGGACCGTGCACGTCCTCACGACACCCTCTCCGGCGGACCGTGCACGTCCTCACGACACCCTCTCCGGCGGACCGTGCACGACCCCGCGACACCCTCTCCGGCGGACCGTGCACGTCCTCACGACACACTCTCCGGCGGACCGTGCACGTCCCCGCGACACCCTCTCCGGCGGACCGTGCACGTCCTCACGACACCCTCTCCGGCGGACCGTGCACGTCCCCGCGACACCCTCTCCGGCGGACCGTGCACGTCCTCACGACACACTCTCCGGCGGACCGTGCACGTCCTCACGACACCCTCTCCGGCGGACCGTGCACGTCCTCGCGACACCCTCTCCGGCGGACCGTGCACGACCCCGCGACACCCTCTCCGGCGGACCGTGCACGACCCCGCGACACCCTCTCCGGCGGACCGTGCACGTCCTCACGACACTCGGCGGACCGTGCACGTCCCACGACACCTCTCCGGCGGACCGTGCACGTCCTCACGACACCCTCTCCGGCGGACCGTGCACGACCCCAGACACCCTCTCCGGCGGACCGTGCACGTCCTCACGACACCCTCTCGGCGGACTTACAACTTGGCGGACGTGCAGACCCCGACACCCTCTCCGGCGGACCGTGCACGACCCCGCGACACCCTCTCCGGCGGACCGTGCACGACCCCGCGACACCCTCTCCGGCGGACCGTGCACGTCCTCACGACACCCTCTCCGGCGGACCGTGCACGACCCCGCGACACCCTCTCCGGCGGACCGTGCACGTCCCCACGACACCCTCTCCGGCGGACCGTGCACGTCCCCACGACACCCTCTCCGGCGGACCGTGCACGTCCTCACGACACACTCTCCGGCGGACCGTGCACCCCGACACCTTCTCGGCGGACCGTGCACGTCCTCACGACACCCTCTCCGGCGGACCGTGCACGACCCCGACACCCTCTCCGGCGGACCGTGCAGACCACGACACACTCTCCGGCGGACCTCACCCCCCGTACGACCCCGACACTCTCCGGCGGACCGTGCACGTCCTCACGACACACTCTCCGGCCGCGTTCAAGGCCGTGGCCGCGCGACGATCACATGCCTCCGATCGGCGCGATCGCCTGGGGCTATCACGCCCGGTGGGCATGGCCAGCGTCAACGACTCGAGGTCGGGTCAATCCATGGGTCGCTGAGTGGCAGAGTGCCGAGAGTAACGAAGATGATGTGATGATAGTCAGGAGGATGTCACCGCACTAATCTATGAATGGCTGGAAATCCCGGGTGGCGGGAGGGGGGGGGGGAGGGGAATGTATTCGGAGGACTCTGAGTTTGTGTGTCCCATCTGACTTATGCATGAGGAGATCTACCTGGCTTGGTTAGAGATATCCAGCCTTAGATTTATGCTGCAGTGTAACGGGGGTGAAGGGGAGGGGTGACTATTATCACCTCATATGGCCATGCACTAGTGTTGCGGCAATGATTCACCTGCCTAGGTGGGAGGGAAGATCATGCGCATTGTGCAACTACAGGACTAAAAGGACTTCTGTGTAAGCCCGATTGTGGAATGGGTGCGACGGATGCCGTTCTAGGTCACGTTTTACGCGTCATGTGAAGATGTTCAAGTTAGCGGGGAGCCACCCCACCTGCTCAACGTTCTGTCACATAGACAGGGGAGCGTTAATTGGCTGTTCGGTTTGTGGAGGTAAGAGGTGGCACTGCCATCGCACAAACGCAAATGCATAATCTGCTCATAAGCAACGCTAAGTTTAAAGTATTATCCCAGTTAGGGTGCAGCATGCGCAGTATGTGGAAGCTGCAACCCACTTTCATGTAGATATACGTGCCTATGAAGAAACAAACTGATTTGAAAGTAAACAACAAGTATGCATTAACAAGACATGTAAACGTATTTAAACTTAGATCCTCTAGCAGTGCTAAGCGAACACCCATACGTGTTAATTATATCTGATCGGCGAAGCCATTATATCTGATTATATCCTTATGTACTTTTTGGGACACGTACATCTACAACTTGAAATGCGCATGCATACTGTTGTGATGAATCCCCGGTTTTTGGTCGAGATAATTGAAATGCCACACCTAAATATTGACAATTAAACGAACGATATGGAGCTCAAATGCTATATATTTTCTTACGGCACTTTCGACTGGTTTTGAAATGTCAGGCTCCGCTCGCTGTCGCTGAAAATGTCTTGAAAATGTCTTAGTGCTCATCCGCACTCATTACGCCCAGTCAATATGTGATCCTTGCTGGTATTGCCTCTGCCCCTGCCTTTCTGTTAGGATAGCGTGGCCGTACATGCTGAAGTATCAGTGGTTGCAACTGGCATGTCTCTAACGATACCAAACGTCGCGAAGATTTCACTTCCATTACACATGCAATGCGGATGCTCAGACGCCGACGCTGTGCAAGGAACGATCGAGAACACTAAGGCGGTCTTCGCGCCATTTTCGGAGAACAGGCGCCCACTACCATCAGATCGCAGGCCACTTTTTAGTGGTCGGAGCAGTCACCTGCGGTCACGAGTCAGCGAATCGCCAAAATGGCGGGATACCACTACTTTTTCCCATAGAGCTAATCAGTGGTTCAGGTTGTGAGAAGTTGGAAGTCAGAGCGCTTGATCCGATTTGTTCCTACGCGCAAGCGCCTGCCGCCACCCACCGTGTGAAACCTGCGGCACCATCTGCCTTGGAGCACTCTGGGTGTGTGCTCATAGGCGTCACACCAGATCCAGCTACCTAGTTCATCATCAGCGGTGGCTGCTGGGATCACCTCCACCATTCACTTTGCCAGCAGATCTGGAGGCGGTGGGCCTGTCTTGAGTTGTTCGCACGGCAGCCGACACCAGCTGTGCGTTGTGTGTGTGTGTGTAGGTGTAGGTGTAGGTGTAGGTGTAGGTGTAGGTGTAGGTGTAGGTGTAGGTGTAGGTGTGTGTAGGTGTAGGTGTAGGTGTAGGTGTAGGTGTAGGTGTAGGTGTAGGTGTAGGTGTAGGTGTAGGTGTAGGTGTAGGTGTAGGTGTAGGTGTAGGTGTAGGTGTAGGTGTGTGTAGGTGATGTAGGTGTAGGTGTAGGTGTAGGTGTAGGTGGGGGGTAGGTGTAGGTGTAGGTAGGTGTAGGTGTAGGTGTAGGTGTAGGTGTAGGTGTAGGTGTAGGTGTGTAGGTGTAGGTGTAGGTGTAGGTGTAGGTGTAGGTGTAGGTGTAGGTGTAGGTGTAGGTGTGGGTGTGTGTGTGTGTGTGTGTGTGTGTGTGTGTGTGTGTGTGTGTGTGTGTGTGTGTGTGTGTGTGTGTGTGTGTGTGTGTGTGTCGGCTGCTGTAATGTGTCACCACGGCCCTGTAACGCGGGAGACATCAGCTCATCACCACGGCCCTGTAACGCGGGAGACATCAGCTCACCACGGCCCTGTAACGCGGGAGACATCAGCTCACCACGGCCCTGTAACGCGGGAGACATCAGCTCACCACGGCCCTGTAACGCGGGAGACATCAGCTCACCACGGCCCTGTAACGCGGGAGAACAGCTCACCACGGCCCGAGGAGACAACAGCTCACCACGGCCCTGTAACGCGGGAGACATCGGCTCACCACGGCCCTGTAACGCGGGAGACATCAGCTCACCACGGCCCTGCAATAACCACGCCTAACGGGGGAGACATCAGCTCATCACCACGGCCCTGTAACGCGGGAGACATCGACTCACCACGGCCCTGTAACGCGGGAGACAACAGCTCACCACGGCCCTGTAACGCGGGAGACATCGACTCACCACGGCCCTGTAACGCGGGAGACATCAGCTCACCACGGCCCTGTAACGCGGGAGACATCAGCTCACCACGGCCCTGTAACGCGGGAGACATCAGCTCACCACGACCCTGTAACGCGGGAGACATCAGCTCACCACGGCCCTGTAACGCGGGAGACATCAGCTCATCACCACGGCCCTGTAACGCGGGAGACATCAGCTCACCACGGCCCTGTAACGCGGGAGACATCGACTCACCACGACCCTGCGGCGCAGTGGTGAGGGCGTTGGCTCTCTGGCCGCCTCGCCAGACCGACTGGGAGTGGGCTCGGAGCCAGGCCGACTGGGAGTGGGCTCGGAGCAAGGCCGACTGGGAGTGGGCTCGGAGCCAGGCCGACTGGGAGTGGGCTCGGAGCCAGGCCGACTGGGAGTGGGCTCGGCGACTTGCCGCTGCGTGACGAGAGCCAGGTCGAAAATGTGACTGGCGGTGGCGGCTGTCGACAGCTAACCGTAAGTCAGCCGTGAGACCGTGCTCTAGGAGTGGATATACCATGTCATCGAGCTGTGATATCTGCTTTACAGGGACGCTTTACAACGTGTGGTGTACTTTTGCAGAAGGTCTTGTCATACTGCAGTTGTGCCCATGCGACTGACATTCTGTATTTTGGCGTCTTCGCGTCGCCTCGTGGCACCGGTCACCTTGGTCAAGTCACATGACGCTGCTGAACTCACTCTCCTGATGATTAAACTCCGGATGATTAAAACAAAGCATTCAAAAACGCATTTTTGCAACGTTTTTGCAACGCTTTAATGGCATGGATGTGTTGTCAACCGTCTCCGCGGATGGTGGCGAATCACGCGCGGTGTCGAAGGGTCCCCGGATGGTAAGGTGACGAACCACGCGCGGTGTCGAAGGGTCCGCGGATGGTAAGGTGGCGAACCACGCGCGGTGTCGAAGGGTCCGCGGATGGTAAGGTGACGAACCACGCGCGGTGTCGAAGGGTCCGCGGATGGTAAGGTGGCGAACCACGCGCGGTGTCGAAGGGTCCGCGGATGGTAAGGTGGCGAACCACGCGCGGTGTCGAAGGGTCCGCGGATGGTAAGGTGGCGAACCACGCGCGGTGTCGAAGGGTCCGCGGATGGTAAGGTGACGAACCACGCGCGGTGTCGAAGGGTCCGCGGATGGTAAGGTGACGAACCACGCGCGGTGTCGAAGGGTCCGCGGATGGTAAGGTGGCGAACCACGCGCGGTGTCGAAGGGTCCGCGGATGGTAAGGTGGCGAACCACGCGCGGTGTCGAAGGGTCCGCGGATGGTAAGGTGGCGAAAGCCATAGCCACGCGCGGTGTCGAAGGGTTCGCGGATGGTAAGGTGGCGAACCACGCGCGGTGTCGAAGGGTCCGCGGATGGTAAGGTGGGAACCACGCGCGGTGTCGAAGGGTCCGCGGATGGTAAGGTGACGAACCACGCGCGGTGTCGAAGGGTCCGCGGATGGTAAGGTGGAACCACGCGCGGTGACGGATGGTAAGGTGACGAACCACGCGCGGTGTCGAAGGGTCCGCGGATGGTAAGGTGGCGAACCACGCGCGGTGTCGAAGGGTTCGCGGATGATAAGGTGGTGAATCACGCGCTGCGGCGAGGGGTAAGCTCTGACTTGCCGCGTCTCTCTTGCCACCATATGGGCAACTGCACTGACCTGTTGCCAACTTCCCACGATTAGCTGACTCTCCATTGATCGATCTGCGCTGGTCTGTAGTAATCATGCCCATCATGCCGAGAAACACATCCTGTCGGTGCCAATGCTTGGCTAACGTTTTCATCTCGCTCTGCGACCACCGGCGGACTTTGTTCCGTGCCGCCTGAACTACTCTGACTGCTGTCACTTCTCAATAAACGGGCTCCCAGACGCGGGCGATGAGCGGAGACCAGTCTTTGTCACCGGCCGGCACATCGTCAGGTCACCGTGCGGGTCACTGGGGGTGCGCATGAACCGCTTCTATCACCGGTGGAGGATCAGGAAACGTTGATGTGATGAGGTTAATCAAATAATGGTGTTACTATAGAAACATGCTGAAAGTACCTATTCGCTCCCAATCCCCGACATGGCGGCTGCCACAACTCTTCACGAAGCTTTGTCTGGTCCTTGCTCATGACGCTTATCTTCATGATGAGCTGTTTTATGGTGCATCTGTGTTGTTCATCGTGCGGTTGATAACCGGCTGCTTTGGATGAATCCATACTGAGCTGTGACTGACACTGCCACTTTGTCCATATGCCTTATAGTTGGAGTACGACTCAGTACATACTGGCCAAGCTGCCCTGGCATAATACAATGAACGCTTCCGTTTCCATGAACAAGAGCAGTTAGCCTTCTCTGCTGAAAGGTATCGACCAATCACTTCCAGCAGTGAAGTAGGTCGGTCAGGGGTGTGTGGGCCGTAGGGTAGTGCGTCGTCGTCTTTTGACGACCTTCGAGCCTGCCAAATCATTGGAACTAACCAGTGGTTCCCAAATGTATAAACCATTCTTCTGCTGGTATGGGTGTGTCCGTCAAGGGTACAATGAAGCAATGAAGTTAGCAAGGTGGAGTATTGCACTTGAGGATGGAGAATATAGCACCCGAGTAGGGTTAAGAACCCCTAGGATGTAAGGACTATAAGGGTGATGTTCATATACAGATGCATGCATGGACATGTCAGGGTGGAGTGCGGAAGGCCCGCATTTGAATCCCTAATATGTCGACGAGCTGCGAAACCGCTATTAAACCCTTGTTGCCTGTCTGTGTTGCAAGCCGTAATTTCGTTTGAGTGGAAGCGCACATGCATGCATGCACGCGAGCAATGATGGAAACCTCTGGAAGGTTCGGCACTTTGAGCGTCCCTCTGGCTCCATGGCATGACTATGAGATTCCATGTTTTCCACTGAGTGTGTTATACGTGTGAGGACACGACTGCTCTAGAGCGTGTGTATGTATATATATATATATATATATATATATATATATATATATATATATATATATATATATATATATATATATATATATATATATATATATATATATATATAATCAATGGGGAAATGCAGAAATGAAACTATATTTCCTCTCTGATGGGTTTTCCGTCACATAAAAGGTAATTATGTCGTCCCGGAGATACCGCAGGATGAAACAGGATGGCTTTAACCTCGGCTGCCCTTTGTATAATCATTTTGTGGTGCGATAAACGCAGTCGCCCCTCCAGGCAGCAGGGAGCTGGCGTACGGCGGTGGAGGTGGGTGGGTTAGTAGTTTCCGTGGGCCACGTGACATAAAGATTTGAGACGACCGCACCAGTCCCACTCTGACGGCGAAGTCCTTCATAGCCTCCAAGCCAAGCGCGCCCCTGTGATGGGCCGTACCGACCATGCGATGCTGTCGAGTTCTCCTGCCCCGCCCCCTCCTCCGACTGATGACGCCAGTTCGGCGATAAACACTGTTAGCTGTGGAACTTGACATTGTATACGTGCGCACGCTTGCTCTCTAAACACTGGTGGGTAGTCTGTGTGTTTGTCCTCGTGTCCGGCGGTTTTCATGAGTGCGTTTGAACCGCCACTGTTGACTCAGCTTGAGGACGTGTGCGTGCTGAGCTGCTGCGGTGCCGTGCTCCATGTACATCGCTGTCTGTCGCATCGTCTCCCGCCGAGGATGGAGCGGCCGCTGACCCCACCAACCCAATCAAATGTCATCTCAGTGCTGGGAAGCCCGCCCGGCCTGTCGCTTCTGCGAACCGCGGTGCCGAAACAAGATGACGTTTTGGTCTCCGGTCCGTGTGGTCCTCCGCGCACGCCTTGAGGCGACCAACGCGGGTGGATCGGACGTGTTTGTCTCCACCTGGAGGCTACAGCTCCTGCGAAGGTTGCATGCGTGATCGTGCGCTAGACGCACTACCGATGAACTCCTGTCAATCGCACTGTATTCCGCGTGGCCGGCTGTACTGTGTTCATGCTGACATCCACCTGGGACTCACCTGGGCCGCGATTCTGCCCATCTTCATCCATCACCTTACGATTATATTCCGTTCTGAATCCAGTCCTAACGTTGCTACAGTGTCGCAACTTAGCCACGGTGTTCCGGCTGACTCGGATCGAAACCGGACCACGGTGGTCCGGCTGACTCGGGTCGGTACTGGACCACGGTGGTCCGGCTGACTCGGGTCGGTACTGGACCACGGTGGTCCGGCTGACTCGGGTCGGTACTGGACCACGGTGGTTCGGCTGACTCGGGCCGGTACTGGACCACGGTGGTCCGGCTGACTCGGGTCGGTACTGGACCACGGTGGTCCGGCTGACTCGGGTCGGTACTGGACCACGGTGGTCCGGCTGACTCGGGTCGGTACTGGACCACGGTGGTCCGGCTGACTCGAATGGCCGGCTGACGGTCGGTACTGACCACGGTGGTCCGGCTGACTCGGGTCGGTACTGACCACGGTGGTCCGGCTGACTCGGGTCGGTACTGACCACGGTGTCCACTTCGGTACGACACGGTGGTCGGCTACTCGGTCGAACAGACCACGGTGGTTCGGCTGACTCGGTCGGTACTGACCACGGTGGTCCGGCTGACTCGGGTCGGTACTGGACCACGGTGGTCCGGCTGACTCGGGTCGGTACTGACCACGGTGGTCCGGCTGACTCGGGCCGTACGCCACGGGGCGGCTGACTCCGACCACGGTGGTCCGGCTGACTCGGGTCGGTACTGGACCACGGTGGTTCGGCTGACTCCGGTCGGTACTGGACCACGGTGGTCCGGCTGACTCGGGTCGGTACTGGACCACGGTGGTCCGGCTGACTCGGGTCGGTACTGGACCACGGTGGTCCGGCTGACTCGGGTCGGTACTGGACCACGGTGGTCCGGCTGACTCGGGTCGGTACTGGACCACGGTGGTTCGGCTGACTCGGGTCGGTACTGGACCACGGTGGTCCGGCTGACTCGGGTCGGTACTGGACCACGGTGGTTCGGCTGACTCGGGTCGGTACTGGACCACGGTGGTCCGGCTGACTCGGGTCGGTACTGGACCACGGTGGTCCGGTGACTCGGGTCGGTACTGGACCACGGTGGTCCGGCTGACTCGGGTCGGTACTGGACCACGGTGGTCCGGCTGACTCGGGTCGGTACTGGACCACGGTGGTTCGGCTGACTCGGCGGGTACTGGACCACGGTGGTCCGGCTGACTCGGGTCGGTACTGACCACGGTGTCGGGGTACTACCACGGTGGTCCGGCTGACTCGGGCCGGTACTGGACCACGGTGGTTCGGCTGACTCGGGCCGGTACTGGACCACGGTGGTCCGGCTGACTCGGGTCGGTACTGGACCACGGTGGTCCGGCTGACTCGGGTCGGTACTGGACCACGGTGGTCCGGCTGACTCGGGTCCGTACTGGACCACGGTGGTTCGGCTGACTCGGGTCGGTACTGGACCACGGTGGTCCGGCTGACTC
This sequence comes from Imbricaverruca yamaguchii, assembly GCA_034440575.1. NCBI lineage: Eukaryota > Metazoa > Arthropoda > Thecostraca > Neoverrucidae > Imbricaverruca > Imbricaverruca yamaguchii. The sequence continues at coordinate 83,904 of JAOTOL010001278.1, read as the reverse complement.
GGGTCGGTACTGGACCACGGTGGTCCGGCTGACTCGGGTCGGTACTGGACCACGGTGGTCCGGCTGACTCGGGTCGGTACTGGACCACGGTGGTCCGGCTGACTCGGGTCGGTACTGACCACGGTGGTCCGGCGACGTCGTACGACCACGGTGGTCCGGCTACCACGGTGGTCCGGCTGACTCGGGTCGGTACTGGACCACGGTGGTTCGGTTGACTCGGGTCGGTACTGGACCACGGTGGTCCTGATGGCCCGGGCCGGCACCGGGCCACGGTGGTGCCGCCGGCTCTGGCCGGCACCGGGTCACGTTGGTCCGGTTGGCTCAGGCTCAGGACAGCCCGACCCGTTACAGACGGACGTAGGTGTCGGCGCAGTTTGACCGCGCTCCCGGACACTCCGCTCTATTGGGAAACGCGCTGACCATCACACGGCTGCATGTCCGTTCTCCAACTGGCCGGGCGGAGTGGGCGTGGCATCCAGCCCGGACGCCGACTGGCTGGGTAGTGTGGGCGTGGTGTTCAGTCAGGACGTCGACTGGCTGGGCAGTGTGGGCGTGGTCCGGACGTCGACTGGCTGGGTAGTGTGGGCGTGGTGTCAAGTCAAGACACCGACCGGCTGAGTAGTGTGGGCGTGGTGTCCAGTCAAGATGCCGACTGGCTGGGTAGTGTGGGCGTGGTAACCAGTCAGGACGTCGACTGGTCAGGAGGTGTGGGCGTGGTCCTGACGCCGACTGGCTAGGTAGTGTGGGCGTGGTGTCCAGTCAAGACGCCGACTGGCTGGGTAGTGTGGGCGTGGTATCCAGCCCGGACGCCGACTGGGCGGGTGGTGTGGGCGTGGTATCTTCCAGTCCGGACGCCGACATTGGCCAGTCGGCGGCTCCGCTAGCTATCCATATTGAGCCGTTCCCGCCGGCGCCAAGCAGTTCGGTCCGTTAGTCAGTGCACAGTTAGGAGCAGGGAACACAATTTTGTCATCGCCTCATGATGATGCAATAGGTGTAGTCTAAGTTCGCGACGAGCTTAGGGATGACTGCGCCATATTCCTACAGATTAGTATTTTGACTAAATAGCTTCACAAGCTCTAACCTTTTTTCGATCGCTCATTGCTAGTTATCTGCTGAGCTTGCAAGCGCCTTTAGTATGGTAGCGTTAACTGGAAGTTCTCCTGTGGACCATGATTTGTGAACTCTTATAAATGTACTGAGGAGGCTTCAGTGGGTTATTTCGCAGGGTCACGGTAGGTGTGGTTGCCCAGACTGGCTGTCACTATCTCCTAGTCGTCTGTTACTACTGAAGTAGCATTTTAGTAATAGCTCACCATAGAACTGGGATGTAACCAAATTTGGTAGGTGAGTTCCGAGCCCCATACAATATCCAACATACGCTCTATTCTGTCGGTTGCCTTACGCAATTTCGACTCTGAAATAAGCATATTCTAATGTGTCTGAGAATCAGTTACAGTGTTCGCCAATGTTCACTAGAAGCCGGAATGGCACCTAAATATCCACGACTTTTTGATTATAGGGATTTTCAAGGATGTCGTGTTGGCCCCGTTATCATGCTCATGCAAAGTCTCTCGACTAAAATCTAATATAATATTGTACACGCACATGGGCGTACTGATCACCAATTGCAGCCAAAGTTTAAAACAACGTTGAATACCACTGAACATTCATACTGAGAGACACTTGCTACCTCACAGGAGGTCGTTTTTACATCCGTGATCCTAATCTTATAGACCTGTGAGGGGCATTTGGCGATGCTGTTACATGTGCAGCTTAGCAGACAAATTTTTTTCGCCCAGCTGCACAGCAATCCCATGGGAAGATCCCAGTTGCCGAGAGGCAGCTACTAGACTACGCTACTGCAGGCTGCATTGCACTACTGCGTCAGGTTGTCTTGGTGCTCTTTTTGCCAGGTGTAGCAAACGTTACACGCCTGGTACCTGGAACATCAGGAATCCTGGATGTAAGCGCGCTCAATGCAACATGAAGGATTTGTATCCATTGAACTTAATCTGCTGTATGCCCCGGCAACTAAAGTAGCCATTTTAAGCCGGTTGTTGTTGCTTTTTAAACACCGTCTTGGTTGATATGGCTGTTTCATCACGACACATTTGCGCGCTATCTTATCTTCTGACTGAAGGACAGACACTCAAGTATTCTATTTTTCACGCGTGTTCTTTCGGCACATGCTCACACATAGTGGGTGGAATGGTGTGTACTGCAGGCTTCGCACGTGACAGCCGTGGCCAGGTCATGTCTGCAAACGCGCACATTTATCAATTTTTCATTTCCTGCGCGCATTTGCACATGCAATTGCAATTCAATGCTAAAGTTTACGGGCGGAACTTAACCTCAATGAACCCGATCAAGACTTTGGCGCCGGTGATGATCTGAGAGCACCAAGAGACGATTAGGAGGTCACGACGATTCTTGGAAAGTCACAGCAAATTGGCCGAGGTATCCAACTCCGAAATGATAGTATATCTTGAAGTATAGAAAGACTTGGTATCAGCTATTTCCTTAACCTGTGGTCAAATTGCCCTGAGGAGTAATGGTACCGTCCTGGTACTCCGAAGGAGACTTTACGACAGTCAGAATTATCCTAAATATGGTGCGTATATGAAGGTGTGATGAACGACATGACATACTTCCTGGAATTAAAAAAACAGTGAGGTAAAAAAGTAAATATATCGATGCCTAATGCCTTCAACATTACAGCGAGAAGGCAAACTAAATATTTGTTGTCCAGTCCACTTCCTTCAAAGAAGTAAATTTGCATCATCTAGCTCTTCGAGCAGTTCGTGGGGTAAGTTAGAGGTGTATATTCTCTACAATGTGAACTTGACTTATTTCACTTGACTGCTAAAATGGTATCCACCGCATAAACGTACATACGTGCAAGTTTTTAGGGTATGCTTGATATATATTGATATATATTTATATATATATATATATATATATATATATATATATATATATATATATATATATATATATATGGATATATCGACATATATTGCACGTGTGTCGACGGTACGGAAAATGGCTGCGCTGACGTCAGTTTAGTGTTATATTCACACGGCCGCCACCTTGGGTGCCAACGGGGCCAATATCGAGAGTTGGAGGGCGTTCCACTAACGTGTTAGTACCGGTGGTGATAATGTCCGTTGTTGCACGTTGGCTGGCTTCTCTGGCTGTGTCTCCACCTGTGTCCGTGTTCACCGTTCCGCCGCTGTGGCGGTACCTGTGGCGTGATTCTGTGGCTGTGCCTCTGCCATGGCTATGCTACCGCTCTGCCCGTGCCACTGCTGTGGCTATGCCTGTGCTTCCGGTGTGCTGCTGGGGCTCCGCCGTGGCTGTACTGCTGCTCTGGCTGCTCCTCTGCTGTAGATGCCCCTGCTGTGCCCCTGATGTGGCTGTGCTTCTGTGCTTCTGCTGTGGCTGTGTGGGTGTGCTACTGCTGTGGCTGTGTGGGTGTGCTTCTGCTCTGGCTGTGTGGGTGTGCTACTGCTGTGGCTGTGTGGGTGTGCTACTGCTGTGGCTGTGTGGGTGTCTACTGCTGTGGCTGTGTGGGTGTGCTCTGCTGTGGCTGTGGTGGCTGTGTGGTGTGCTGTGGCTGTGTGGGTGTGCTTGCTGTGGCTGTGTGGGTGTGCTGTGGCTGTGTGGGTGTGCTACTGCTGTGGCTGTGTGGGTGTGCTACTGCTGTGGCTGTGTGGGTGTGCTACTGCTGTGGCTGTGTGGGTGTGCTTCTGCTGTGGCTGTGTGGGTGTGCTTGCTGTGGCTGTGTGGGTGTGCTACTGCTGTGGCTGTGTGGGTGTCCTACTGCTGTGGCTGTGTGGGTGTGCTACTGCTGTGGCTGTGTGGGTGTGCTACTGCTGTGGCTGCACCCCTGTTCTAAATATGTGGTTGTGCCTCTGCTATGACTCTGACTGTGGCTCTGCTGTGGTTGTGCGTCTGTACCACCGCTGTGGCTGTGCCTGTGCCGTGGCTGTGTGGCTATGCCGCCGCTGAGGCTGTACCTCTATCGTGACTCCGTAGCTGTGCCTTTGCTGCTGTGGCTGCGTGGCTGTTCATCTGCTGTGGCTGTGTGGCTGTGTCTCTTTTGTGGTTTTGTGGGTGTAGCTCTGTTGTGGCTGTATGGCTGTGCCCCTGCTTTGTCTGTGCAGCTGTTCTTCTACTGTGTCTGCGTGACTGTACCTTTGATCTGGCTGTGCTGCTGTGCCTCTGCTACAGATGTGATGCTGTGCCTCTGTTGTGACTGTATTGCTGTGTCTCTACTGTGCCTCTGCTGTGACTCTGTCTGTGCCTCTGCTGTGACTGTGTGGCTGTGCATCTCCTGTGACTGTGTGGCTGTGCCTCTGCTGTGTCTGTGTGACTGTATCCATGCTGTGTCTGTGTGAATGTGTCTCTGCTTTGGCTGTGTTGATATTCCTCCGCTGTGACTGTGTGGCTGTTTCTCTGTTGTGTCTGTGTTGCTGTGCCTCTGCTGTGGGTGTGTGGCTGTGCCTCTGCTGTGGGTATGTGACTGTGCCTCTGATGTGACTCTGTGTCTGTGCCTCTGCTGCGATTGTGTGGCTGTGTCTCTGATGTGTCTGTGTTGCCGTGCTTCTGCTGTGCTGTATGGCTGTGTCTCTGCTGTGTCTGTGTGACTGTACCTCTGCTGTGGCTGTGTTGCCGTTCCTCTGTTGTGACTCTGTGGCTGTGCCTCTCCTGTGACTGTGTGGCTGTACCTCTGATGTGATTGTGCTGCTGTGCCTCTGCTATGGCTGTGTTGCTGTGCCTCTGCTGTGGCTGTGTGGCTGTGCCTCTGCTGCGACTGTGTGCCTGTGTCTCTAATGTGCTGTGTTGCTGTGCCTCTGCTGTGGCCGTGTTACTGTTCCTCTGCTGTGACTGTGTGGCTGTGTCTCTGATGTGCTGTGTTGCTGTGGCTATGCTGTGGCTGTATGGCTGTGCCTCTGCTGTGACTCTGCTGTGGCTGTGCCGCCGCTGCACGCTCAGGCGGCTGCACGACGGCCGGCCGGGAGGCGCAGCCAGCTACCGCAGCGCTCCGCGGCGACTCTGGACACATTAAAAAGTGGTTGACCATGAGACGGTCTTATGCCTCGCGCGCCAGCAGCCCCGGCCATCTGTTTGGCGGGGATCAGGTGCTGCGACAGGCTTGGCCACGGCTGCCGCAGGTACCAGCCGCGGCCGGGCCAACTCGCCCACTCGATAGCTCGCTGATGTGCTGGCTCGCTGGCCCGCTGACTCGCTGACTCGGAGGTTCTCTGGCTGACTGATCTCGTGGCTAGCTGCCTTGCTCTCCCAGCAGGTGGCCGACTCGCTTAATTGGCATTTTGCTGACACGATGGTTAGTCAGCTGACTGATGTTTTAAGTGTAAATTCCCGAGTGGGTCCAGCTGGTCTGATTTGGCTCGGACAAGCTACCTGAACTGTGCTCGATAGTGGCCACTGGGAGGGATGCAAGAGAAGGGATCCCCTGGACAGTTGGTGTAGATGAGGCTCATCTAGAAAATTGCTGGAGGTCCTGCGCAACGGTGGGGTGGGTAGGAATGCATGTCTCGGGTATTTCATGGAGTTTAGGTTTGAATGGGAATTGGCTGAATTCGTACGCCTGTCATGACGGGACTACGTTCCATCACTGACATGATATATATGGGGCATAATACCGGTAATCTGTATTGTGGTGTTATTACAAAATCGCCTGTAAAGGGGGCTAGTGAAGGCGCACTTCTGGAATGGAGTGGGCGTGGCACAATCTCTCCATGGAAAGCTAGATAATGAAGTGCCGATGGGTGCGCGGGAGGTTCGCCATGTCGGTTGTGAGTGGGTTGGGGTCAGGTTATGGCCGACTTCGGGTGACGGTGTAGTACTAGCACGGGCAGATGGAGGTCTGTTGCCCGTGATGGTCAAGCATAGACGCTCAGTATATTTGCATGTATGCATGACCAGGAAGTGTGCGGTGGTACGTGATCGGTAGATAGCTGCTGGAAGTGCCCTGGGGAGCAGAAAAGTTCGACACCAGTCCACCAGCACCACAGCACCAGAGCGGGCAGGAGTGTGGACGCGTGCGCGGGTGTTGCACCAGCAGGGAGCTCATCGGACCAATAGGGAGCGCATTGGCTTCTGGTGAGAAGCAGGCTAATGTCTGGTGAGGAGCGAGCTGGTCTAGCGGGGAGCACAGGTTCCGGTGGGGAGGGAAGGTGAAGGTCCGGCAGGGAGCAAGTGGGTCTGGTGGGAAGCAGGGAGTTTTGTGCGGAGAAGGTGGAGGGCAGGTGGGGGAGTAGACAGATAATAGGCGGTGATCAGGTGGCAGGGAATAGGTAGAGAGCAAGTGGTGCGGAGTAGGATGAGAGTAGGTGGTTAGCAGGTGGTGAGCAGTAGGTGAAGAGCAGGTGGAGGGAAATAGGTGGAGAGCAGATGGTGGGGAGGTGGTGAAGAGTAGGAGGAGAGTAGGTGGATGAGAGTATGTGGTGAGCAGGTGGAGGGGAATAGGTGGAGATTAGGTGGTGTAGAGGTGGTGGGGAGTAGGAGGTGAGCAGGTGGTGGGGAGTAGGTGAGCAGGTGGTAGGGAGTAGGTGAGCAGGTGGTGGGGAGTAGGTGATGAGCAGGTGGTGGGGATTAGGAGGTGAGCAGGTGGTGGGCAGTAGGTGATGAGCAGGTGGTGGGCAGTAGGTGGTGAGCAGGTGGTGGGCAGTAGGTGATGAGCAGGTGGTGGGCAGTAGGTGGTGAGCAGGTGGTGGGCAGTAGGTGGAGAGCAGGTGGTGGGCAGCAGGTGGAGAGCAGGTGGTGGGGAGTAGGAGGTGAGTAGTACCGATATGATATTGGCGTGGCTGCAGGCTCGCCTCAGGTGGGTGTGCACCGGCCGGCGTGTGAAAATCCCGGCCAGAACCTGTTCGGGCCTCACACATCCGGTATAGGCCGGCACGAGTGTTGCAGCCCACGGCCAGCCGGCGGCACATAAGTGCGGGCGAACGGCACCACGGTCTGCTTCCGCCATGTCCATACGAGCCGGAAGATACGCGCAACAGCTAGCTACTCATGGTAGCTGTCGACTGCCTGTGCGGTAATGTATTGCACACTACGAGATATAATCCGACCTGTATTGATGCGCCGCGGCAGTTGTTAGTTTTAGTAAATCCCTAGTGGTGATTCACATGTTTCAGTTAGCACGCCTACATAGCATGCGAAGGTGCAGATGTCAATAACACACTCTCTCCCTCTCTCCCCCTCTCTCTCGCTCTATCTCTCTAGCTCTATCTCTCTATCTCTCTCTCTCTCTTTCTATCTATCTCTCTCCTTCTCTCGCTCTCTCACTCTCTCACTCTTCCATCTGAAATGCAGGCATTCGCATCCATCGGTTGGTTTCCCATCGAGAGGAAGTGAATTCCACCAATGGGTAATCGTCTTATTGTTCTAACCTCTTTGTTTGGCTCCTTGTTTTGCTTCATCTCAGCGCCGATAACATACTTCTTCCTCAAATAAATTAATCACATTAACGCACTAACACTACAAGTTTTCGACAGTAAAATAGTTGCCTATAACAAACATTTCCGTGGCCTAACTGTAAGCCATAACTGATTAATTATTGGATATTCTTGGTTGGTAAGTATCTCCACTGCACTTGGCAAGCTCAGCATGCTGGAACAGCTTCGTGGGAACGCGTAGAAGCGACGGTGTGAACATATATTATGAAATACAGCATGTACAGCGGGGTATGGACATGGAGGACAGCACTCTTGCTTGCTACCAACATGCGAGGCAGCATAGCACGTCATAACGTACTTTTACTCTCGTGTCTCACTCTGTGACTCTCGTCATTACCGATGTCGCATGGGCACAATGCTTCCGCGGGCGGACTTGTGTGTGTGGGGGGGGTCGTGGTGTTGACATTGTTGACCTGAAAGCAATACCCTGGGGACTCTACACCCAAATGCGGCGTGTAGCTACCCGAAATCATTGGCACTCCGGGCGAACTTTGCGGGGTCTCGAACCCCGCAAACAGTTCGACAACTCAGTATATGGACACCACGCTGGATAGCCGGGTGCGGCAGAGTGCGGCGGTGGTTGTTTATTCACGTTTGTGTATCTCGTACAGGTGAAAGTTTCCGCGTTTCCTGAAATTATTCGAGAATCGGATTCAGAAGGGGACAGGGACGCGTCCCACTTTGTGCCAGCTTTTAGTGTTGTGATTTTAATTGGCTTGGGAATATCGAGAAGATTTAATTGTTTTGGAGAGTAAAGGTGCACCCAAGATTTGAATCTTGGGCCCGCGCTTGCGCTTGATGGAACCTCCAGGTAAACTCTTATAACCTGAGGGACACTTGGGTCCGAGTTCGCCACTCCAACACCACCACCATCCCAGTCACCGGTACCGTTAGGTCACACTGCCGCGGACACCTGATGGGGTACAGGACTGCCGTTCGTGTCATTGCCCCTGCCGCCAGCGCTGGAGTTTTGTTGACTGCAGGTAGGGCCACCGGCGACGCCCTCCGGCGCTGGAGGTTCGTTAACAACAGGTAGGGCCTTCAGGGACGCACTCCGGCGCTGGAGGTTCGTTAACAACAGGTAGGGCCTTCAGGGACGCACACTCCGGCGCTGGAGGTTCGTTAACAACAGGTAGGGCCTTCGGCGACGCACTCCGGCGCCGGTTTCTTCTGGTGGGTCGCCACAGGCCATGTGGTAGGATGAGGCTGACGCCAGTCGGCGAGGTCAGAGCTAGGGCACCAGCCGCAAACGGTAGCCAGCTGTTGCTCGCTGTGGATCACTGTGACTCTCCACTGTGGCCCACTGTGGCTCGCTGTGGCCAGCTGTGGCTCGCTGTGGCCCGCTGTGGATCACTGTGACTCTCCACTGTGGCCCACTGTGGCTCGCTGTGGCCAGCTGTGGCTCGCTGCGGCCCGCTGTGGATCACTGTGACTCTCCACTGTGGCCAGCTGTGGCTCGCTGCGGCCCGCTGTGGATCACTGTGACTCTCCACTGTGGCCCACTGTGGCCCGCTGCGGCTCGCTGTGGCCAGCTGTGGCTCGCTGCGGCCCGCTGCGGCCCGCTGTGATCACCCGCTGTGACTCGCTGTGGCCCGCTGTGGCTCGCTGTGGCCCGCTGTGGCTCGCTGTGGCCCGCTGTGGCTCGCTGCGGCCCGCTGTGGCTCACTGTGGCTCTCCACTGTGGCCAGCTGTGGCTCGCTGCGGCCCGCTGTGGCTCGCTGCGGCCCGCTGCGGCCCGCTGCCACCACAGCCCAATCTCGATGGCCACTAGTTGTTATGTGATTGTGGAATGTCGGCCGATCGACAGCCGGACTTCCTGGCGGGAAGGCTGACTACACGGGCAGAATGGTTCGAGATAACACCGAGTGATCCATGACCCTTCAGGTGGTAATTGTCGGGACATGTTGGTACATTCGAGATTTCTGAGCACGTGCTACGTTTAGGCGAGTGGCTGACATTCATAGACAATTTATATTTTCCCCTAATACCTATGTGAACAAATATGCTGTCCTGTGGCCTGGGCTAACTTCGCCTCTCCTTCTGCCCACGTGAAATATTGTAGGGAAAATTCGCAGTACGGGTTAATGAAGACCATCCACATATTGCATGTTTCCTGATCCAAGCATTTGTATGATTATTTTCCAAATGGCGGCGCCTATCTGATCACGTGCAAAAGAGGTGGGGCCGGTGGTGTTGGTGGACGTGGACGTGAAGGGTTGAATCACCGGTGTGATTTTCATTACGTATCGATACGAAGTGAGTGGGTGGAATGGTTATGCATGTTCAACCAGAAATCGAGTCCAAAGCTTCTGGTTTCCTGGGCCATAGATTATATCTCAAACCGGTACCCTTTTAGCGGAATGATAACTTGCGCTGAAGAACTTCAGACCCCCGTTAAAAATGAGTGTTCTATGTAGCGTACGTTGTATTTTATGCTTTGTGCATAACTCAGTCGGTTTTCTTATCAACCATGACCGCTATATGTTATGCAATTGTACCAGCATCATGTGCAATTGCAGGCACTGGACGAGAGACGGCCAGATGTGGGATCTGAGGCTGTCATGATGCAGGCACAGGAACGGTGCCTGCATAGTGTGTTAGTGTTTTGGCAGAGACTGAGGGGTGCGTGGGACAACACACAATACCGCCTAAACTAACACTGTGCAGAGAGTGCCACCATCGAGTGTTTCTGAATAAAGAAGGTGCATACTTCGGGTGAAATATCGTAGTTGGTGAGATCAAAAGTGAAAACACCAGGTCCAGATTTAAGGGAAGAAAGCAAGACTTGATGCGCCTTAATTTAAAGGCGTGAAAAACCGGACAGGTGGGGCTGGGCGAACCGAGCCAAAAGAAGTCGGTTTAAGATTGGGGGAAGATCGCCCAAAGCAATGCCACTTTTATACACAGCGGAGTAGATTCGCTCGAACATCCCACTGATATTTGATAATGCATGGCTTATAAATATAGAGCCCATCAATAATCATACACGACGCAACATATGCAAAACAAGATATATAATCAGTCGTGAAATCCGAAAAGTGAAGCCAACAAGTCGAATCCGTGCTGTCTACGATTCCAGCACCACATACACCGGGTCGGGCGGCATCATCCTGAGTACTCCTGTCTGAGCTAGTCTGATCTCGCGGCCTCAATACACGCGGGTGGCAACTAAATCACTGACCCAGTGGTGTGGCCAGCCACCAGGAGCGGCCGTGTTTGTGTTCAGCGTCACCAGATCTGCCGGCGATACCCGACCCGGTCCGGTCATTCGTCCACGCACGCCGAGCAGCCAGTCGAAATGGCGGCGGCCGCGGCAGTCGGACCAGTTTCGGTTTCGACGCGGCGCGCTGCTCGCGGCCACCCGTGGTGGCTACGGCAGTTCAGTCGTCGGCAGGTGCGGTGACGTTTCGGGTAGCCGGTCCGCGTGCAGGGAGGGTGGCCGCGCGGCGCGTGACGCGCAGCCACCGCGTCGACGCTCCGCCGCCGCCGTCGCGTCGCTGCGTCGGCGCCGACAGCGCCGACGGTGATTGGCGGCGCGTGCCGGCGCCCCGCCCCGCCCGACGAGGCGGCGCCCCGCCCGCCGGCGCCGGCGAACCGACCCCAACCGCGCTGCCTCATAGACCCACCGTGCGCCCGGGCAGCTTCGGGCGACCCGCAGCCACCCCCTCCCCGGCCCCGGTCCAGCGCCAGCGCCAGCCGCCGGCGCAGCCGCAGCATCCATGGAGCCGCCGTACGAGCTCAGCAACTTCCGCCACCCTGGCCCGAGCTGTGCCCGGGACCGCAGCTACAGTCATGGTGAGAGGCACCACACTGCTCCCGCCACCGCACCGGTGTGTGCGGTTCACGAGCTTGTCCTCGGGCCCTCCCCAGTGTGGTCGTACCCCTAGAGTATCCAGAAACACCCACTGACCATGCAGTGCGTTCGGTGCTTGTCGCTCCTGTCGTCCAACATGTGGTGCAATGTCTAGCCTTCAGCTGTGTCTCTTCGGTGTGCATCTCTCGTCACTGTTCTCGAGTGGCTCTGTGGAAGCACCTTTCGGATCGCTCGGGAGGATCGCGGATCCGTGGATCTTCGCCGACAATTCCTGCTGAGTGTCACCACTCAGGCTGTGGAGCCGTGCTGAGGAGACCGAGTTATATCGGTCAGCGTCCTGGTGCACTTAGCCAGTGACATACCCCGGTGACGATGACGGTACGCTACCATGTTACTTGCGGTCACCCGGAGGGGAGTGATCATGTTGCTTCGCGGTCATCAGAGGGGAGTGGCCATGTTACGTCACGGTCGCTGTGGACAGTGACATGTTTCCTCGCGGTCACCGTCGGAGAGTAGCTGTGCTACCTCGCGGTTATCCTGGGGGAGTGGCCATGCCACTTCGCGGTTATCCTGGGGGAGTGGCCATGCCACTTCGCGGTCACCGTGGGGTGTGTCCGTGCTTCCTCACTATCACCACGGGAATTGCCATTGGCTTCACCTGCTGGTGCATCTTCAACGCATCCTCCGGACATGTTCGGACGTCCAAGTGTTGACGTTAGTAAGGCTACAGTTAAATCAGCAGGAGCATATCAGTGGCTTGATTCCAAAGGGATTGAGTTGATGAGGAAGATGGACTGTCGAAGGGCAAGTGCAAGTTATTCCCTTGTAGTATCGGCTGCCTATGTAGAATAATCCAAGCCGATTAACGTTGGGATCATAGCAAACGCTATGGATGTGGCTGCATTGTCCCCTTGCTAAGCTAGCAGGTCAAGACTTGCCGAGGCTCAGCAAGTCAGCAAGTCGGCCTTTTGGTCCTTGCTATTCAAACGTATAGAGGGAAATGTGGTTCTGACGAGAAGTACTTGTGATGGTTGTATGTCAACTAGGTGTCCAGTTTAGGCCACGGGTGTATCCGACAGGGGCCAGGCTAAGAAGGGTATGCGGGGTAGAAAAAGTGAGGCTATCTCGAAGTTATAATTACCACACCCACAACAACAATTACAGCAAAGGCTTACAATGTTCATTCTCATGTTCACGCATCCCCTTGTTCATATATTATCGATTCTTTCGAAGGATGCGACCTTGCAACAATATACCGACGTTGTTTGGGTAGACTTTAATTAGTCTCAGTAAGCATCATCAGCATGGTTTCCTCGACCGAGACCAGTTCTCCACAGTTCGGCTGGATCAGAAAAGTGAGGCACAGCACAAACCGCTAAATCGAGTATCGTTCCTCAACAAAATGCTACATGGGTTTCACATTCCTCACCAAACAGCTACGGGATCATTGTTCCTCAAGAAGTCGCTATGAGGAACATGGTGCCCAACCGCATATATTTTTACACCTTCACATATTGTTTCTGAGACCTGCAGAGTTATTCCAGGAACCGAGGATTGTCACCATCGTCGAACTCACTTCAGTGCGGTACACTTTCCCCTGATCCTGGCGACTTGAAGACGGATTGTGCAAACGCGTGATTGATATGCGATCGTTGTTGCACCATCGGTTCTTTAGGGACGATGAATTGAATTGAAAGAATATCAGCTGAAGTTGCCTGCCTGGAAGCGAAAACTACTTCAAAGAAATAACGGTAGACTTCGACTGGAAGGGTGCGGGCAGGGAATTCACAGACTTCGCGAGTCCTGTGCGAAAATAATGCAATCATGACCATGTACGGCAGCTTTCAAGCATTCGCCATATGGAAGAAGAGGCGGAAAACCGTTTATCCTGGGCCGATACGATCTCAGATGGCTCCAGTTAAGCGGCTGCTTTGACCACGGATGCTACATTTGCGCCACAGTCCACAGTGTCGTCGCGGCCTTTCCCCGTCGCCGGCTTTCCTGTCCAACTTGCTCTGCGCCTAGGCACCGCGTGCGAACGACGCCTTTCCTCCGCGGCACGGCCCCCTCGACACGCACGTGGTGCGTATCGGTGTGCGTAGCATGTGACTGGAACCTCGTGACCTCCGGTGTACGCTGTCGGGTCAGTTTCATTCGCGGGGCCTGGCGTGACGAGTGTGACGTCACTGGTCTCTCGCGTCGCCTGCAGCGCTGTCGCCTCCTCGTCGCCGGGTGCCGTCGTGCCATCGGGCTTCGCTGGTCTCTGTCGGGTCAGCGGTCTCCTCAGCCAGGCTTCCAGTGCACTCCCGGTGTACGTGAATTACCTGTAATTGCTCTCCGGGTTACCTTCGGCTAATTACTGGGGAGAGGGAAGTCAGGCGGTGTCCGCACCGTCCGCCGACCCATCTGCTGCGCCGGCCCCGGTACTCAGCGAATGGATGCTTGTTCAATACACTTTTATTGCGTGAGGCCTTGATATTTCGGCTGGTACATTAGCCATCCAGGGTGGGCGACTCGCCGAGTTTCTATGGAAGCGACATTACCAGGAAGTAGGAGCACTTTAGCAGTGTCGCGTGGTGTGGTGATTCTCATGTAGGACATTCTGGGAGCGCTATGGAGCTCCAACAAAGAGAATGGCATGATCTTACCTGCTCACAAAGCCAACCAAGCAAGTCAAATTCGTACATAATGCTACCAACGCGGCGTGAAAAGAATGTTTTATGGCGGTAATGTTGTAATGTTGTGGGGAAGCTGCCCGCCAGATCCTGGACTTGATCGTCCGCCTGTTTTGACTATTGTGTTTTCTTCATTTTACCACTGATGCCTTATTCGGCTTCCTTAATCTATCCATACACATACGAATAGGGAGTTCAAATATGTGTAGCCATAAAATATAATGTTAAGTTTTCCAAATGTGCATATGTATATTCCCTATCGTACTACTCTGTCTTAGAGTGGTACATCGCAAATGAAATGACTTGGTTACTCATCGATGTTTGTGTCACGTGCAAACTTCTTGGAAATATTGCTTTGTGACTGGATTACTTTGGTAACTTTGAAGCATTCTGAAGCAGCGGAAACCTGGCATGGAAACGCGTGACTGTAATTCGGTACATGGCACGAATGATCGGTTTTACGTCTATTCCTTCTGAAGCTTACCGATAATCAATTCTTGTTAGCCTCAGTGGGTTAGCCAGAGTTACTATAAGGTAGTGGTGGGTGGAGGCGTTCGAAGGTGAGTAATTCACCACGTCTTGACTATGTCCAATTTTCGAAAGTCTGAGAATTAGCATAGCAAAAGCACATGATATTACTGCGGTGGGTAAAGTGACCTCTATGATCAGCCCGTGGCTAAGCTACGGGCTGTGATCAGCTACCATCATTGAACTAATAATGATGAACCCCTTTCGATGAAGGTAAGTTCCACTGATGAAAGTTGCCATGTAGCAGTCAATGGCTTGTGCTCTCAACTGACTGTTTTTCTGAGGATCTGATCAGAATTTATTGGAACATTGATTATGTAAGCGATGCACGTGTGCACACATGCACGTTAAGCTTACACTTATACCAACACCAGACTGGCACATGATCTTGACCTGATATTTTGCATGTCGTTATGCCTCCCGGCGTTGCATCAATGATTGATTCACGGCAGCCTTTCTCCACAATACATGGATAAACCTAGACAAATGGATGGCATTCTGCCAAGGAAGCCTTCCATTCCGTTTAAATTAACGCTTGGCGAATTTGCATTCATGATGGGCTGTTTGCATCATCCGCACGTTCTCGCATGTTTCCGGCCAGCGGCGGCCTCTGACCCCACCTGTGTCTGTTCTTAGTCGGTACACCTGACCTCCAGCCAGCAGCGGCTCCTCTGAGCCCACCTGTGCTGTCGTCAGTAGGCACACCGGACCAGCGGCTCCTCTGAACCCACCTGTTAGCCCGTACACCTGACCTCCAGCCAGCAGCTCCTCTGAACCCACCTGTGCCTGTCGTCAGTCGGTGCACCTGACCAGCGGCTCCTCTGAGCTCCCTGTGTCTGTCATCAGCCCGTACACCTGACCTCCAGCCAGCAGCGGCTCCTCTGAGCCCATCTGTGCCTGTCGTCAGTTGGTACACCTGACCAGCGGCTCCTCTGAGCTCCCTGTGTCTGTCATCAGCCCGTACACCTGACCTCCAGCCAGCAGCGGCTCCTCTGAACCCATCTGTGCCTGTCGTCAGTCGGTGCACCTGACCAGCGGCTCCTCTGAGCTCCCTGTGTCTGTCATCAGCCCGTACACCTGACCTCCAGCCAGCAGCGGCTCCTCTGAGCCCATCTGTGCCTGTCGTCAGTCGGTGCACCTGACCAGCGGCTCCTCTGAGCCCATCTGTGTCTGTCGTCAGTTGGTACACCTGACCTCCGGCCAGCAGCGGCTCCTCTGAGCCCACCTGTGCCTGTCGTCAGTTGGTACACCTGACCAGCGGCTCCTCTGAGCTCCCTGTGTCTGTCATCAGCCCGTACACCTGACCTCCAGCCAGCAGCGGCTCCTCTGAGCCCATCTGTGCCTGTCGTCAGTCTCCCCCGGAACGACCCGGCCAGCAGCGGCTCCTCTGAGCCCACTGTGCCTGTCGTCACGCCCTGTGTCTGTCATCAGCCCGTCAGCACACCTGACCTCCGGCCAGCAGCGGCTCCTCTGAGCCCACCTGTGCCTGTCGTCAGTCGGCACACCTGACCTCCGGCCAGCAGCGGCTCCTCTCCTCTGAGCCCCCTGTGTCTGTCATCAGCCCGTACACCTGACTACTGGTCTGCAGCGCTGCAGCGTCCCCTCTCCTCCGAGCCAACTTGTGTATGTCGTCAGTCGGTACAGCTGACCACCACTCACCGTGTTTGGCCAACGCCTGCCTCCCGGCAACCATTGCGCTCGGCCCCCGGAACGGGACAACATCGATTCAACATCCTTGCAGGACTTGAAGCGTTCCGCGTGTGAGGCGCGGCGCAAGCCTGCGACCGGACCGCGAACAGTTGTCTTGTGGACGCTCGGCGGTGTGCTCGTCACGGCCCGCGACGTTCACCCACACCGACGTCGCGTTGGCAGCTGAATTGATGGCGACGGGGCAGTCATTATTACCGGCGCTCCTTTGTGCGACTCGGGAGTTCCCGCGTGACCTTTGTTGGGCCCCGCGACTCCACCTGGCTTTTGTAGACCGCTCACTGCTCACTCGACGTGTAGCAGGCTACCAATACCACGGATGTTCGCGCTGAATGACGTCATTGTCTCGCTTCCTCGCTGCGTTGAATTGCCACATTTTGACGCGCTGGCAAATGTATTGTGGTAGCTTTTGATCGATGTGCTGTCACACCAGAAAGTACGGTTGAAATTCGCTGAATCACAGGGAATGGTATCAGCCGTTTTCCTTTTTATCCGACTGTTTTCCTGCTACTGTCGCATCCATGCCCTAAACTGAAGGGAAACTAGGCTCAGCTTCTGTTGAGTTTATCCTTCATGCATGCTTTCCTCCGGTCAGCTTGTCTTGATGTGCATGGTCGGTCTGACGTGATCCCTGGCTGGTGCTGGTCATCGTAGCCGCAGGGCATGTGGTGTCGGTGGATCGGCGCCGACGGAGGTGCCGGGTCACCAGGTCAGCAGTGCTGACCCGGCACTATGTCGATACGCCACCAGCTGTGACGTGGCGCCGGTCTTCAGACGGACGTTCACACTTTCCTGCCCAATCCTTCTCCTTCCTGGCGCTCGGGGTTGATTCTCGTAGCATAGGAGTTCGAATAGCCCTAGTAATCATCATCATCACCCTCAACCATTGGGCGAGCGGAAGTGTACTAGATCAAACCAAGCTGGGAGAGAACCTGGCAAACCTCCTCCACAATCGCGTTGGCATGGTTGTATCGTTGTCAGCGTTGTTGTCCACGCACACCAGAACCGCTGGCGATGTAGTGCCCAGACACCAACACCACTGGTGAATCGGCGTTGTTCACATACATGCACACCAACAGCACCGGTGACGTGGTATTACGACTGCATGGTGTATTCAGCACAGTCCGCCGCAGCCGAGTGTGCAGTGTGATGTGGCAGGCAGAGTTGTTGAATCGATACGGTGCCGATGAGGGAAGCTGGTCGTGCGCTTCAGGCCTGTCCGTCACCACAGTTGTGGCGCAGCTCCTATGGCACTGATGTGGCGCAGCTCCTGTGGCACTGATGTGGCGCAGCTCCTATGGCACTGATGTGGCGCAGCTCCTATGGCACTGATGTGGCGCAGCTCCTGTGGCACTGATGTGGCGCAGCTCCTGTGGCACTGATGTGGCGCAGCTCCTGTGGCACTGATGTGGCGCAGCTCCTGTGGCACTGATGTGGCGCAGCTCCTGTGGCACTGCTGTGGCACTGATGTGGCGCAGCTCCTGTGGCACTGATGTGGCGCAGCTCCTGTGGCACTGATGTGGCGCAGCTCCTGTGGCACTGATGTGGCGCAGCTCCTGTGGCACTGATGTGGCGCAGCTCCTGTGGCACTGATGTGGCGCAGCTCCTGTGGCACTGATGTGGCGCAGCTCCTGTGGCACTGATGTGGCGCAGCTCCTGTGGCACTGCTGTGGCACAGCTCATGTGGCACTGCTGTGGCACTGCTGTGGCGCAGCTCCTGTGGCACTGCTGTGGCGCAGCTCCTGTGGCACTGTTGTGACGCAGCCACTGTAGTACTGCTGTGGCGCAGGTACTGTCGTACTGCTGTGGCACAGCTCCTGTGCTACTGTTGCACAGTGTGATATCTCAAGGGAAAAACTGGCTATAAGTGCATTTCTCGACTATTTTTATGCCGTATTTCTAGCGCCATTGTATCAGCAAATGATTGAAGCAGACGAAGTCACGGTTTTTATTAAAATGTTCACAAGATTTGATATAGAAATAAGTCGATGAACATGGGCAACATTACGTGTGGAAAAAACGACGCACACGTGCACAAATGTTGTCGCAGTGTAACGATTGATAAAGGTAAGCTGCATTCTGAAAACCTGGACAAGTGAGATATGAAATGATAGCTGAGAACATTCTCCTTGCGTTAAGCAATTCAAAAAGGCGTACACCAATTCACAATATGCTATTTGTTGTCAAACAATCAGTAATTGCAATAGCCGTTCAACTTTTTAGCACCTCGAAGTTCAAGTAAGGTTTAAAAAAAAAACGCACAACAGCACACAGCCAAAGACCAATCCCAATGAAGTCAGCGATCCTTTAACTATATGTGCCGCAAGTTTCAGCTGCACTTAGCTACTCTAACACCGATAGTGATCAATTGTATCCCGACAGGCCGCGGTGCGGTGCGGTGGCCAACCCTGGCGGCATGGGGAAGCCCCAGCCGGACGCCGCGATTTTTTATTAGGGAAAGTTGACCCACTGGAAAGGGAAAATTAAAGAAGACTTGAAAACTCAAAATTTTGAAATTAAAAAAAAAATTGTGTGGGGGGGGGGAGCCAAAACAAATTATATCCTTGGTCGAATTCGTTGTCCTTTCGTATTCCAAATACATTTGTTTTTTCATATATCCCCCAATATGAACTCCCCAGAGTCAAAAACATAATGTAAGTCGTGAAAAGTCGTGAAAATATAGCCCCCATGGTGACGTCACTTTTGGGGGAAATTGTTTTGGAGGCTGGATCCGGACCATACTCGTCGAGCGCTTTCCAATGATACCTCTTTCGTTTTCGTGCGATGCTTCGTTTGTATTTTAGAGGGGGTCTTCAACCCACCCCTCCGAGACGGCGTGTGAGGATTTGACCGGAAAGACGGCGCGGGTTAATACAAGGTACACTAGATGCTCATGTAGGCGTGTGCACAATTTGAGCTATCTATCTCAATTGGTTCCCGAGATATTTCGCGGAAGCAAAATGAGTGGCGCGGAATGCTCCCTTCCCTCTAGGAGGTATAGCCTCTGACATTCCTGGGTTATGCAATATTTAAGACAATAAATCTTCCTCATATGATCCAAATTGTAAGCTCTTTCGATTAAGACCAAAATCGCCGGGTAACTAGCATACTTTGTCCGCTATGATTTATGGCAAGTTTTTCCCTCGAGTTATCACAGTGTGTGCTGTGGCGTAGCTACTGTAGTACTGCTATGGCGTGGCTCCTGTGGCGCTGCTGTGGCGCAGGTACTGTGGTACTGCTGTGGCGCAGCTCCTTTGGCACTTGTGGCGCAGTTCCTGTGGCACTGCTATGAAGCAGCTACTGTGGCATTGCTCTGGCGCAGCTACTGTGACGTAGTTCTTGCGTCTTAACCACTATAACGCGTCTCCTTTTACACCACCACGACCGACACAGGCCACTCAGAACGACTCGACATATTCAATGGCGATAAGTCACATGGACAACTGTAGAGTCACAGCTCACTTCGGTGATAGCTGGACATGGAATGTTCGTAGCCTGCTGGCAGGGAGCTATTTGCGGTGGTGGCAGCTGGAATAATGGTGTTCACGGGCGAAAAAGCAATATCTAGTCATTCACGGCACAATT
The DNA here is from genome assembly GCA_034440575.1 of Imbricaverruca yamaguchii. NCBI lineage: Eukaryota > Metazoa > Arthropoda > Thecostraca > Neoverrucidae > Imbricaverruca > Imbricaverruca yamaguchii. Next base: position 64,105 of record JAOTOL010001278.1, on the reverse strand, counting down.
AGATGTCAACATAAACGTTCAGGTGGAGCTACAATTTAATTTAAGTAGGCTACGTTCATCGAGACATATGAATGTATGGCTGCTGTGTCGGTGACACCTCACCTCACTTCCATCACCATCCCCATCACACATCACCATCAACTCCCGGCAGAACTCGCTGCCGAAACCGTTTACTGCGTGCGTTGTCATAAACGCCGCCACCGTACAGTGCGGCCGCGCCCCAGAAACCAGTTGGCAGGCATCAACACAGCGCGCGCGTCGCGTGGGGCACGCACACCACGACCGAAACCCCGCGAGTCGGCCGAGGGGCAGACGCCAGGCAAGTGTACACACACAACAACAAACAACCACCACAAACGTAGGTATCGAAAACAGAAGACCGGGCACCAACCGCATTCAGCCAACCGCACCAACCTCGTCGTGCCAGGCTCAATGTAGAGGACGGAAACGCAACGCATGTGGAGCCGGATCCAAAAACAAAAAAAAAACAATTTAAAAAAAAAAAAAAAAAAAAAAAATTTAAAAAACAACACTAAAAAAAAAAAAAATTTAAGTCTCCAAACTCCAGGAAGGGGCCAAAATTCCCACCCTGTCGTGTCGATTAATGACCAGTGCGCCTACCTGTTCCTGCGACCATTTTACTGCTAACCGCACATAGTCGCCGCTTTTGAAAGGGACGATGAAGCCATTTATCACTGGAAGTTAACACGAACATGCCATGGCCATGTCTGAAAGTGACAGCCTCTCTTACCTGGTCTCTGTTTGAGCTGTCAGTCGACGAATTACACGCCACCAGATAAAAGCGGTCCGGTCGGCTCCGTGTTTCCAGGTTGAAAATGGCGGATTTCTCGGAAGAACCCTTGGTGAATCTGGATTATCTGTGACTACTCGGATACACGATTATAGCATCTGTGTCGGAAAGAACACGGCGTGCTTCCCGGTGCTGCCCGAAGCTGATTCGCATAGTTATAACAACACAACATATATATGCAATGTGTTCAACCACTAACAACACCATGTTCGAGACGAATTGTTTTCGCACGAAATAATTCATATATCTATCTAATCCATCTAAAGAATGAATAGAAACCATAACGGGTGGCAGCACAATCTTTCAACCATATTGACGGCTGTTGTCAGCCAAAAAAAAAACATGGACTTGATATTCGTCTCAATTTTGACACTTTATGCAAGATGCTGGACTGCCAGTACAAGACGCTGGACTTATTTTTCCGCTGTCTTTCGTACAACTACAGTCGTATATTTCGCTTGGGCATAGAGTGCATGCATTCTTGACGTGGGTTATCGTTTATGCGCCCACGAATCTACGCCATACGACACGAGTGCGTCAAGTGTGTGATAGTGGGCGAATTGCATTTGCTTCGGCTACTTGCAAGCCGTTGCTTCCTGGCAGGCAGACTACTCCGCATGGCATGTGACCAGCGTTGCCACCTGCGGAATATTGCCGCATGGGGTGAATGTCGACAAAAACAACACGGACAAATGAAACCGAATGAGCGATGCACCAGCAATAAGAAGAGTGAAATGATTTTGTGTACCCATTAATAATCTCGCTATGTGAAATAACATCCTGGATAACATCATGCATTATGCACTATGAATTTAAACACATGCATGTGTTTAATCCAGGTGCTTTATCTTATAAACCTTGACGCAGGCTAAGGTACAATTACTCAACTTGCTTTTGAAATGCCGGCAAGCCAATTGCCCTGGTTTTCGGATGCGACGTTGCAGGATTGCCACCTAGTACGTATGAGCCCAATAGGTATTGTACTAAGTCACGGTCATGTTACACTTGATATGGGAAGGTCTCGGAACATAAACACTTTAAGCTTCCAAACGTTGGTATTCATACTCTGATATTGCCGTACCGAAGAAGTTACTCTCTCGGAAGGAGAGCAAATAACTAGTTAGAGAATACTACCTTTTTTCATCTCACTGCCCTGCAACCAATGTAGGTTGCGTAATACCATTACACAATAGCTTAACACTTCTGCGTTCAGGTGATGAAAATGTTCAGTTATTTACCTTAGTCGACAGCGACACAGCACGAACAGCTTGTGTGCATTTATCTAGACCTGTGGCCGTGGTTGGATAAATTTATTGCCCCTGGATTTTTGGAGCCTGAAGCATTATCCTCCCAAGAAAATTATCCTGTCATTGTTCTAATCTGGAGGCTGTATGGTGTTATTTGACAATTAGCTGTTTTGTGATAAAGTGCTCAATATGGACTTAAATGGGTTTTCTGGTACTCTGATGATACAGGTTTGAATACAAATATTATCTCCACATTTGATTGCCCACACAATGTCATTCTCACATCCAAGTTCGCAAAGTAGAAATCCAGCCGTGCCTGCGATACTGGCCAGCACTGGTACCTCGTATCGCTCCACCAATACCCACTACGCCATCACTGGTACCTCGTATCGCTCCACCAATACCCACTACGCCATCACTGCCAGCTGTTGCTGCGGGATAGCGGCGCCTGAGAAATCGCATCCACACAATACGGTCGGAGGGAACAAAGTGTACGAGAAAACTAGGCGTAATTTCGGAGGGGCCAAGCTACAAGACGAGACATAAAGCGCAGTTCGTGCCGGGGATTTCCTACAGCTAACCCAGCAAAAATTGCTTTCCACGAAGCACTCGAAACCCTCCTGGAGGACGACACCACCGTTTACAGCACCACTGGTGCCTGGTATCGACTCCTCTGTCGACACCTGCCAGGCCGGCGCCTGCCGTGTCTCGCCAGGCCGGAGCGGGCGTCGAGCGCCTGCCGCGTCTCGCCTGCGGCCTCCAGCCAGGCCGGATCGGACGTCGAGCGCCTGCCGCGTCTCGCCTGCGGCCTCCAGCCAGGCCGGAGCGGACGTCGAACGCGGACCACCGACCGACGGGCGGCCACAGCTCGACGACCCACAGCCGGCGGCGTAATTAGAGACCCGTCGACGGCGGCGCTGCGGACGCGCGTGTCGGCCGGTCCGGCCGACCTCTTCCTGTTCCAACCGCACCGTGTGTCGTCGACAAACAACGGCGCGCGTGGCGTGGCGGTGCCGCCGGCGGCGACGGCCCTAATGCGGGGGTTGGCGGCGAAGGTGGCGCATGGCGTGACGGCGTCAGCCCAATGCCGGTGCTGTTCCCGAGAATTGGCACACGTACCGGGAGGGAAGGGCTGCGGGGTCGTGGCCCTGGAGGGGACCGTTCGAGATCCGGACTGTCACTACTCCGGCCGGTAGCTAAGCATGCCACAAGTAGTCAGGAGCGAATACAAGGGGGGATGTGCCCCCTGGAAAAGCGTCGCCCCTCCGACAGGGAATAGTGCCCAATCCGAAAGTCTGTCACATCCCTCTCCCATGTGTAGCAGATTTTCAGCCGAATACTTCAGAAGTTTCATCCAAAGCCTTTCAGAGGAAAAGGCTAAGCGAAAGCTTCAGTATGTGTGGGCGCACATCCCGTTGTTCGATGAATGTTTGCCACAAAGGCACCACTTCGAGGAGATGTGCCCCTAATGAGAACTCCTGTGTCGGCCCCTGCAAGTGGTATACACTCAAATTATTCAACAAGTACCCCGAAGAACGGCATTTCGTATGCTCGGCCCTGAAAAAACTGTTGGATGGAAACATACACGACGCGTCGTCAACAAACATACACGAAACAGGACACATACATGTCGCCAAACGTAAACCGTCCGACCGGGAGAGGTCTGGTCCACAAGCATGCACGTGCCGTTTGCATGCTTATCCGACCATGTTTACATCAGATGGTGATCCAGACCGAGTAGTAACGGCTTTGGAACGGCGAACGGTTCGTGCAGCTTCCTACCAATCCAGTGAGCACTCGGCAGTTTTCGCGCCAGCGTAGAGGTCATAGTATCACTGCCATATGATCTCAACCCAAGCGGTGTGCCGCGGGTCATGTACTGACTGTGACTTAACCACTATGTGGAGCTGTGTACCTAGAGCCATGCACTAGTCGTGACGTCAGAGTAGCGTGACCTTCCTGCGAGCAGTGAGCCCCTGTTGTTGTGCACTGACTGTGAAATGCTCGTGACTGCCCAGTTCTGACCTTCGTGAGCTGTGGCTGATTGAGCTATTAACATTATCAGCTTTGATAATGTCCACACACCTACCTGACTCATAACGTCAACACACCTATCTCCAGCTGATAACGTCAAAACACTTATCTCCGTCTGACAAAGTCTACAAGGCACCTGTACTCGAAGCAACAGAGGATATAACTCGTAATTAGCCTACCTTATCCACATTTCACGCGCTACGGACATCCTCTCCAGGTTCGATGACATTGAGACATAATATTAGCTTCCCAACAGTTTGGTTGTCCAAGTCTTCTTCACCTGATGGAGCTGCTATTGCTGACCGGATACGCCGAACATCTGCCGAGTACCACCATCCTCGCTGAACAAGTTGCAGAGGCCTCCTTTCTGAGGAAGTCGCCGAGCTTCCACTTTTCCTTTGCCGCCAGTCCTGATGTTGCTGCCAAGAATGTTCTCAAAGCTGATGTAACTGCCGAGTCGAGTCCTCTCGCTGTAAGCCGCACGCTCTCGGAATGTCCCCCTTCCTGCCATGTCGGCTCCCAATGCTGCCGCCCACCCTTAGCCTCGAAACCGGGCGTTACCTATATGTCGCTGGCCATCCGTCTGCTCGAGTTCTCCTCTCCTGGTGGGGCGCCACCGTCCCGACGTGGCGCCACCGTCCCGATGGGGCGCCACCGTCCCGATGGGGCGCCATCGTCCCGATGGGGCGCCATCGTCCCGATGGGGCGCCATCGTCCCGACGTGGCGCCACCGTCCCGATGGAGCGTCATCGTCCCGATGGGGCGCCATCATCCCGACGGGGCCCCGTCAGCCAGAGGCAACGCCGGACCGCGGCTGACCCGTGTTCCCGGCGCCCACCGCTGGCGCCGCTGCCCACCTCTACCGTCCCGATGGGGTTCCGTCAGTCCGAGGCGGCACCTGGCCGCGGCTGACCCGTATTCTCGGCGCCCAGCACCCGCGGCCGGCCGGCCGGCTGGCGCCATTTCACTTGCACTTTCGGCGCGGCCCGGGGGCCGGCCGGCCGGCCAGAGCTGGTCCTGTGGCGTAACAGCGCTGGCATTGAAAATGACGCGGCGCCGTGCGGCGGCGTCGGCGGTCGGGCCCTGCAGATCACGGCCGCGACACGCGTGCTGCTCAGGTCAGTCACGTGACGCGCCCAGGGTGACGCCGCCGCCACGTCCGACCGCGGTGTGACCTGGCCGGGGCGTCGTGTTGGGTTTCCGCTCCAGTTGAGGGGCAGTGCGTTGCGACGCAAACTTTCAGGATCTTGGAACGTTTGGTCAGCGCTTGTCACCCCTTCTTGATGCACTGCGGTCCTTTTTATTATAATGCTCGTGTGTTTTTAAACATGTGGACACTTGCTTGATCGTGGGAACCGTCTGCGGATAATTGCATATGAACTGGCCCACGTGCATGCTGCTGGCTGGCTGACTGCGTGATGTTCGCGATTGAACACCTGCTTCAATTCCCATCAGCCGCGGCAGGCAGGCACGCCAAGGCCTCTGGTCTAAATGAAGCTGATCAGGATGATAATCGAGTCAATTGAACATGCCGCACAGTTTCGCCCACTTCACATCAAAAGCAGTTCACGCAGGAGTCATTAGCCTGCGGTGGGATCCTTGCATCAAACGGGTTCTTTTCTGGTAACACAGTGGCATGCATCGTGCGGCAAATATGTGATAGCTTGTGTCATGTCTCCCTTCATAAAACACAGAATGAATTAACAGTAGGGATTACTGCTACCACATGGTGAAACGAGCAAAGTTGGCCACCAAATTGCACACATATTATCGTAAATTCAAAAAGCATCACCGCTAATTATAAAATCATCCGTTCAAAGTTTGCGCTTGGCCTTTAATTATGACCACCATTAATATTGCAGCAGGTAGGAGCACGCATAGTATTGCAGATCATTGCACCGAGTGCTGCTAAAATAATGAGACATCCTCCATAATTCAAGTGCGCATATGTTAGGAAAACATGATGCTAGTTATCACTAGCTTGTAACCAAGCGAACAGCCGGTACTCGTGTAAGGAGAAGCAGGCAAATGATTAAGCAGGAACAGTTGGCCAAAGACTGTCGAAAAAGAAAACATATTGAATATTCTTAAGGGCAGATAGATTGCCGGAATTCCTTGTATCTTACCTTTCCTTTCACCTTAACTGGGTTTCGTTGCTGGCAGCTCTGCTATTGCTGATACCCGTGTCAAGATGACTTGCGAATCCCACGTTACAATAAGGTTAAAGAACAAGCGCCATGATTTTCCTTCAGCTCAAAAAGAGCACACAGCATAATGTTGGCTGTGTGTCCCGCCACACTAAACAGCACACGTATCGTCAGTACGCTCACCACGACGCTCCAATGAAAAACGGCGGAAATTGCCGCAGGTCATCTGACTGTACTTCCTGTGTGTATGGTGCGTAGAATGCTTCAGGTCGTCGCTCGCGTGACCCTCAACCCGGGTGGGGGCACGCCAGCGTGACGTCACAGAGTGGAGATGACGTGTACCGCCCACGGCGCGGCTGCGCCGGACAGCGGAGCACCCACTGACTCTTGCGCAGCTGCGGCCATCCCACGGCTGGCGGCCGTGTACGCTGGCGTTGCTATGGCCCGCTGCAGCTTCGGGGAGGCTGAGCAGGATCCGACAAAGGCGGGGTCAGTGGAGCCATCAGCAGCGGTGGCGGCCGGGACCGACATGGCTCTGGGGTCTGCCGCTTGATGGAGCCATCCAGCAGCACTTTACACGGTCCAGGTGGAGGGGTGGGGTCCGACGTGCCAGCCAGCCGGCCAGTCCGCTTCAGGTCGTCTCGCGTGATGGCCGACCATGACGAACAGGCTCAGAAAGTTCTCCAATGCCTTTGCCTGACTATGAATTTATCGATGCACAAGCTTCCGTCGCGAATGGCTCAACTGCATGGCATCGAAGTTATACTCTGGGTATATATATGATTTAGGGACAATATCCTCATGTGTGTGACAGCTCTTGTAGATGAATACTCGATGAAAGCCTAAAAATATGGAACACATCGCACCCACTTGCATTCATTTGCGGGAATGCATGTGACTCAGCCGGGCTGTCCGAAATTCCACTCAATCGCTATAGCTGTCCCCTCCAGGAAGGCTCCTTGTAACTTCCGTCAATGTGTCCTTCCGCTATCTACCCCTACGCATAAATCCCCAGGCGAAGCCTTTATGGTTTTATCGGCAGGCAACTCTGCTTTCCTGTTTCCATCCAGCAAGTGCAGCACCAAGTTTCCATGCACGTGCTGTGAAACCTTCCCACAGAGAAACACCTACCCCAGCTGGCGCACTCACCGCCGGCTTGACCGGGACCGCTTGCTTGGACATGAATCTGTATGCCAGCAATGATAAAATCAACAGGCCGCATGCAAACCTAGCCGTTCGTTTGGCAGCTACGATGGCTTCACAATTTAGAGATAAATATGTTCACAAGGTCGTCATATCATATCAATTAAAATTATACTGTAAGCCCATGACAGGTTATATTTGTAGAACGATTATGGGATTTAACTGAGGAAGTCCCAATGAGTATTTTTCCTGAGTGTTTTTTTTTAATTATTCCTAATCATAACAACACTCGTTTCCGTTCCGTCGACAACGACCACGAAAAGACGGCCATCGGAGTGCTAATCTGTCACATACCGTGACCAGCGGGTATGCAGCTTTCACATTACTCAACATACTGCATATGTTGAGCAGCGGGGAGTGGAACTTCATCTTTGGCAACCCTCAACCTCAACTCCATGGTGTTTCGCATGAATTATCCGGCCTCAAGCCGTTGGCTGATAATCTTTCACTTTTGGTGAGCAATGGGCTGCCAACTTGCACGTTCTTTGTTGATTGACCTTTTCATTTAGCTCTTGCCAAATATCGCATTCTTTTTTCTTGTGGGGAGAGAAGAGCAGGGAAGATAGTTTATGGCTTGGGTTATGGGTTTTATTGGGTTATGTTGAGCAGCTTGGAAACACAATAATAAATTGTCTCCCCTGTGAATTCGAAAGTCTCCAGCCTCCTTGCATGTCCTTCCAGCCAGCTAAGTACCATTGCTAGCCGTTTTCTTCTTAATACGCTCAGCAAATGTTATTTTACACTTGTCCGAGCGGTCCGTAGTCCGAATGGAGTGAACCACACAGCGACTGTCAGGCAGTGTTTTGATTTACCGGTGTCATGGCTATATTTGTAAAGCACGAATTATGATTGCCAAACAAATATAAGGATGTTTTTGCAGTAGTTGTATGCCTTATTACCTGCATAGTGCGCTATTCGGGGCACTAGACGAGAAAAGCTTAAGAGAGGCAGGCTATGGAGATTTCTTACTGCAAGTACCGGATCGGGAACGAACTCACGAAAGGGAACTTGTAGATCGGCTGGCGCTATTTTGGCAGCTTGTAAAGACGTGCATCTTAGTGCGTCCAGCTATCGCAAAAGTGTTGGAACTGCAGAAATCAGCAAGACTTATTTCACCAATTGAGCACGTTGCATTAAAGTTTGGTATGCGGATGCGGCACCTTGTCACGCAGTCCTTACCGTCTCACAGCCACACCGCTCAGTCATTTCATGTACAACATTTCAGCATGAGGTGCGACCGACAATTGAAGGCCAAAACCGCGGCAGAAACCCGGCAGACTCCCGGCAGAATCGTGACGTTGGCAAGACTGAGGACCCGGCAGAGCCGAGCAGAACCCGACGTCGGCAACGGCCACAGCCTCTGACGTCACCGCATAACTGGATGATGTCACGCAATGTATTAGCTATAACGATTATGATTTAGTATCCTTGTCGACGTCGGCGACGTCGGGAGCAGACAACTTAAAATATTTCGAGTTGTCTGCCGCGTCCTGCCGTTGGAAGCGCGTGAGCCCGACGGTTCTGTGGTTGCTGTTCGGTGGCTACATTTGCTAAAATTGAATACTGTGAGTGTTGCGGATGGACATATTGGTGAGTATATCGTGCTTTCCCTTGTCCTTTGCAATATGCCCGGCACAGCAATCCAGATTAATGCAAATGATGGTATACTTACTTCACGTGTTTTTTTTTGTTTGTTTTTTTTGGGGGGGGGAGGAGGTTCATCCCACTAGATGGAGCCTGCTCAGGGGTGGAACTTTCAGCAGTTTTGGTGTTACTAGACGGCAGTCGACCAGACTCCGTCATAAAATCTTTTCTTTAGACAAGCACTTTTATGTGAACAAAATAATTACATCAGCTTCAAAGAAAATGTTGTGGAACCTGGTGGGAACTTCAAATAAAAAAGCTTGCTTTGGGTGACGGAATTAGGAGTTAAAAACCATGCAAACCAAACAAAACAAGTTATTAAAGTTGTAAAAGCGTGACGGTCGAGTCGGGGCGCTCAGATGAAGTGTACCATAAACACGTTTGTAGACCCGCTCAGGCTTCACGCTCACTCGTAATTATTAACTTTTTACGAGAGTTGTTATTGCAACAAGACAATTGTTATTGCAACTCGTCCAGTGCTCCCCAATAGAAACACTGGACGAGCGGATTGCAGGTGCCCAAAGCGAAGGACAGTCGAATCTCCGTGTACAACAATCATAGGTGCATTGTCTTGAGTGCTCATAGTGCTGCGCTCATTGAATCATGTATGGAGAGATGCATCGATCTCGGACGCAATGAATTCACCAAGTTGCGTTACTAGAAGCAGACATATGTAATTCAATTCCTATCCGAGATTGAGTTCGAGACTGCGTAACACAAGCCAACCATGTGACCCTTGGGCACCCGAGGCGGTTGGCAGACGCCCGTCTCGGTGTAAGATGAGTGGTGGTGCCGGCGCGCTGGAATGTAGACGCAAACACACTTCTTTGAACAAATATTAAGAACACTCCAGGATAAATTGCATGATTAAAGATGGTAGAGTTTTAAATGAGAAGATGGTGGCTCTGAGTGAGTACAATAGAACATGAAACGCAGTATAACGTCAAACGCCTATGTGACCTGTGCATTCGACTCGCTTATAAACTGCAAAAACTAATTATGTCAGACGCGGTTGAAAGTTTTTCCGGAATGGAAATGTCGCTTCGAACTTCTATATATGAGCAAGGAATAAGAATATTGGACTAAAATGTGTACAGAATCACAATTAGAAGAGCAATCGAGACTCTCAGTGCAAAATAGATTAGAAGGCGAAATACTGTGGCACAAAAGGTTTGGACTATCACGGTTTGTTTATCACGTGACGGTGGAGTCCGGTGGGATCACTCAGATGACCGTTTTACCATATACACGGGAGTAGACACGTTCGGGCTTGACTCTCGAACTTAGTTGATGTGCTACACTACAATTACTCGTGCTCAATTCTAAACCGAAGAACTTTGAAGCCTTACAACACTCGTTTGCTTGCCACCCTTCTGTAATGCCATTGTGAAAATTGCGTGCTGTTTGATACTGCCCTCGTCCATAATATATTCGACTTGAGATATTCCTACCTCCTGAAACCGAGCTAATTTCCTTGTGAAGCAAAACTGTTGCAATTAGAATGTTGTTTGTTTCCAAGTGTGGCCGGTAGCGGTGCAATAAGCAGCCGTCTGGGACGGGGCAGGCGGCGCGGGCGGCGCGGGCCGGTGTTGTTTGTGTTTGTGTCGCGTGTCGGGCCGGATTGACGGCCCGAGCCGACTGGCGCTGATTTCTCTGGACACCGCTCGGCCGATGTCCCAGCGGCGCAGTTGCGACCCCGCGCGCTGGCGTCGATCACGCGTCTCCGCTAATGACACAGGCCGGCGTCAGCACCCCGGGGAGCTGGCGCTGATGGGGCTGAACCAGGTGCTGGCGGCGAGCGACCCGCCCGCGGCGGGCTCGGCCCGGGGCCGCTGTCGGTCGACGTCTGCACGGAGGCTCTTTGTGGACGGGTGGTGGGCCCATTTGAGGCTGAGCACGCCGGGTGTTGTGATACTGGGGAATGCTGGCGGCGTTTGGGCGGATCAGCGGCCTTTGAGCCGTGGCGCCGCGGCTGGTGCATTGCTTGGGTTAGGTTAGGTGACGACGGTGGCCCGCGCCGCAGACGACGGGCCGGCCGGCCGGGCCGTGCGATCGGCACCGGCTAGCGTCTGTGGCGTGCGGTTAGCGTTAGCATGGGCGTCTGGTGCCGGCACGCCAGTCCGGCCGGCCGCCGGATCAGGTCATGCCCCGCACGTCCGCCCTGAGCCGCCGCCCAGAGCCGCCGCCCCGAGCCGCAGCTCAGAGCCGCCCTCCCCCGAGCCGCCCCCCCCCCCCACCGAGCCGCCCCCCGAGCCGCCGCCCAGAGCCGCCGCCCAGAGCCGCCGGCCAGAGCCGCAGCCCAGAGCCGCCGCCCTGAGCCGCCGCCCAGAGCCGCCGCCCCGAGCCGCAGCTCAGAGCCGCCCTCCCCCGAGCCGCCCCCCCCGAGCCGCCCCCCGAGCCGCCGCCCAGAGCCGCCGGCCAGAGCCGCAGCCCAGAGCCGCAGCACCGAGCCGCAGCCCAGAGCCGCCCTCCCCCGAGCCGCCCCCGAGCGCCCGCCCCCCAGAGCCGCCGGCCAGAGCCGCCGCCCAGAGCCGCCGCCCGAGCCGCAGCTCAGAGCCGCCGCCCCGAGCCGCCCCCCGAGCCGCAGCCCAGAGCCGCCGCCCAGAGCCGCGGGCCAGAGCCGCAGCCCTGAGCCGCCGCCCCGAGCCGCCGCCCAGAGCCGCCGCCCAGAGCCGCCGGCCAGAGCCGCAGCCCAGAGCCGCCCTCCCCCGAGCCGCCCCCCGAGCCACCGCCCAGAGCCGCAGCACCGAGCCGCAGCCCAGAGCTGCAGCCCCGGTGTGTTGGTGTGAGTCACAAGGTGGTCCTGGCCGCCGCCGGAATCTCAGCCGCTTCAGGTTGTACGCCTTCAGAAACGGCCTGATCACCGGTCAGATCCGGGTGGGTTCCGTTTGGTGACAGGCCACACCATCGACAAGCCATTAGCTTGGTCGTCAATGTCATTCTCATACGTTGACACTCACGCTCTATGACGTAGATTGCCCCGTGCATGCATGCCCAAAAACAGAACTTGGTGTTCAACTTTTTACCAGAGAATGGCATGCTGATCGCCTAGAAATTTCCAATGGATCGGAATGCTTGTCACGTACAATGAGCACGGGCATGAGTATGTCAAGATGTATTGCATTGAGTTGCGGTCAGCCAGGTTTGATGTCCCTGACGCACAGGAATGCGTATAAACATGTTGCACAGAAAAGGAAGCGTTGCGACGCAACGGTAATATCCTCTTTTCGATTTCACTACATTCAGTTCCTTGGGTGAAGTTTCTGTTTTGCATACAGTTACGTTTGGAATGCATATGTTTCACGATGGTCGATGACAAATGCGGTAGGTTGCAAGGATGCGAAGTATTCGGAAGTAAATGGACACGGACCGCATTGACACTCAGCAAAGCACCTTGTGTCTGAAAAACGGGGGATTGAGTTAATTATCCCAGGTAGCTTCAGGCTTTCAAGATGTTAGTGAATACACAGCATGCGTGTGTGGCAGGATGTAGTGTGCTGCATAGTTTGTGACTATAGGTACCATTAGTAGATCGCAGTGAAAATTGGCTAGAAAATGGCGTTTTGATGTCACCCTTTCCAGTCGATGTCCACAAACCCCATGTTTAGCCTCAGCAGCGTTGGTGTGGCATAGGCAACACCTTCCTCATATAATTATCTACCCATGCTGTGAGGTAAATGCTAGTGAGACCAATACAAATAAAAATCATGTCATGTGCGCTACATGACTTACTTTGCATGAGAAGCAAATTGAAACGTGCTTCGCGACCTGAAGGCGAACGAATTGAGCAAGATTAAGAACCGTCATATAGATAGTTATCTCACCTCAAGGACACATGCTGTGTGGGGGAGGAGCAAGTCTGGTTATGTGATAAAGGACGAGCCGTTATGTGGATTCATAAAACTTGTAGATTTTAGTTCACAAGTCACTACCAGAGTACCTGCAGCATCTACAGTGATGCCAATTGAATAACTGATGGGCTTGAGGTGTCTTCGTATCTGAAAATTTACCGTTTTCCGGGAAAATACTCGTGGCCGTTAAGGAAAACACTGACGCCGTGTGCGAGACAGGATTCCTGTGTCTACAGTCACGTGTCTCACGCTGGTCTTGACCACTGCCCGGTCCAAATCCTGTCCATTGCCCTGTTACGTGTCACCCGCAGATATGGTGATCCAGCAGCTCAATCGGACCCTCGCTGGCCAATGACAATTCCATGAATGGAACAATGATCGAAGCCTCTCTCTCTTGACTTGTCGCGACTGTCTTAACCTGCAGCTGATCCGTGCCCGCCGCGGACGATCCATGACGTTCATTTCGCCTTCGTGTTCTCTTGGTTACCTTGGTTTGGTCGACTGACTACAGCGCGTGACGACACCTCACCGGTGGCTACTCGCTGCTGGCTACTCGCTGCTGGCTACTCGCTGCTGGCTGCTCGCTGCTGGCTACTTGCTGCTGGTTACTCACTGCTGGCTACTCGCTGCTGACTACTCACTGCTGGCTACTCGCTGCCGGATGCTGGGTACTGGCTGCTGACTGCCCACTGCTGGCTACTCGCCGCCGACTACCCACCGCAGCAGGCAGCAGCAGCAGCCGCCACCACAGCGGCAGCCATTAGTCTGGTTATACCGGTCCGGTGGCCGGCCGGGCCGCGGTCCGTGGCGGATTCCGGCGATGCCTGGCCGCCGCGGATTCATTACGGACGGTGTGTAATCGGAGCCGTTACGCATTCGGCTTACACAGATCGGCGAATCGCGTGTCGCGTCACGTCGTAATGACGGTGTCGAAGTCGACCGGCGGTGACGCCGGCAGCGCCGCGGGGCCTCCCGCGTCGACGTCACATAACTGGGGTCACAGGGGTCGTCCCACAACCAGCAGCACAGAGCTGGTTGTGGTTGTGCAAATGATATCGGTTAAAATTGTCGGAGCTGGATACATTGCCAGGGAGAACGTCACAGAGATAGTGTCAGAGGACGTCACCGAGCTGGTATCACAGAGGTGGAGTCACGTAGCGGGTGGTATAGAGAAGGTGTCAGATCACGTCACAGAAACAGCGTCAGAGGACGTCACAGAGATGGCGTCACAGAGTCACAGAGACACAGAGACACAGAGAGTTACAGAGACGGCGTCAGGGGACGTCACAGAGATGGCGTCGCAGAAATGGTCCCAGCGATGCCACAGAAACGATGTCACGTAGACAGGTTTTGGTGAGAGCTGTTGTCACGAAGATGGCCCCTCGGAGACGACGTGGTGAGACCACGTCCCAAAACCGGCTTCACAGAGCCACAGAGTCACGGGACCGGCCACAGACAGCTTCACAGACTCTGTTCGGAACAGCCGTGTAGGTCATCGCGGCCGATATCACATGTCTGACGTTGCAGGCATGCGCCACGGACCGCCACCCCAGAGATGGATCACTGATCCAAGTCACGACAACGGGTTATCGGGCCATAGCGCAAACACTATTAAGATGCCAGCCAACGGCAGGTTAGCCGGCCAGCAGGTCCATTTGCTCAGAGTAATCAATCCAGCGCTCAGTAGCAGAGCCTTGGCCCCCAGCCTTGGCGGACGAAGAATGATCAGCGGACCCAGTACTCCCCTCCCGCCCAATCAAATGCTTTTCGTCGGGTCGAGGTCGGCAGATCAAATCAGATCAGATCGTTTGACACGTCAACGTAGGATCGTGTATCATTATCTGGCGGCGATCTCCCGTTGCTCGAGTCCCGTTGCGGCCTGCGGTATCCTCTGGTTGTTACCACGCGAGCGGCCAGACTTGTGTGTACCGCTGGCCAGGCTGCGCTGCACACTCTGCCGGGGCTGGTCGCCGTGTGGACAGCCTCGCCGTGGGTCGGCTGTGTGCTGTCGCACGCGGCAACAGCTCTGTTTATGGCGTCAGCACGAGTCGCCGTGGAGAGCCGCCGTGTGCTAGCTGTTGCTGCTGAGGTACATAGTGTGATACTCACAGTAGTGTGCACCGGAGCGGCCTGTCCGGCATTCACAGCCTGCCCAGCCGGCACAGCCTGCCTAATGCTCTCGTTCCCCAGCCTGACCAGCTGGCGCAGCCTGCCCGGTGCTCTTGTTCACATCCGGGATCGCTTACTAGTCGAGAGATGGCAGCCAGGTGAACTCGTATGGATTATTGCATGACGAGATCCAAATATGTATGATTCCATGACTATTAATTTGGATCTCTCAAGACGTTGGGATCTGGAGAACGCACCAAGCCTACGCCAAGAAGTGCTCGATTTCGCCTTCCGGTGGAATCTGATCGGTGAAATCGATAGGTCAGGCTTACCTGTGCGTGGTTGACAGGTACCTGCTACACAGATGGGTGTTGATTAACGGTGCACCTGACATGTGGCTCCCACACAGATGGGTGTTGATAAACAATGCGCCTATGACATGTCTGCGCGCAGTAGGGACGCGCCCAGAGGACGTCCCCGTAACTATGGGGATGTCCATCTTCATCGGCACTCCTGTGCACATGGGAGCCGATGAAGACAGACATGAAAATACTGCACGGTGTGCCGCGTGCCCTCTGCCTCGACTCGTGTCTGTTGCATTCTGACGTCAACCTGCACCCATTGCTGCAGTAGGTTTGACCCTGGGTTGAAAGGTGAAGACATTGACTACTTAGCAACTTGAGACGAGATCGTGTATTTTCGGAAGTCATGATGGCCTATGAGCTTTCTTCACCGTGTAGTTTCTTGATATATGGCAGCTTTCAAACGCTGCGGTTATAATTACCTGATGTAGCCAGTGAAAGAACAATCCCGTAGCCAGGCTGGGGCGCTTGGGGCACATCCTCTCCCCCAGCGAACCATATATTCCAATTACTCTGGCATGCGCCTAAGGATGTACTTTAAGTGAAAACGTGTCCGAAGGAGATTTTTCCCTTCCTTGATGATTTCGGTTGGCTTCAGCCTAGTAAGGAGCCACCAAGTTTGACAGATTCCAGCGACTTAGAAACTCTCTACCGCTATGTTATTGCTTAGTAACATAAAAATGTAACCTTATGACGGCGGCGTAATTCCCATCATCCGTGGACGAAGAATGCGTTGATATACGATGAATTCGACGATGAATACGACGATGTACCTTCGTCCATATTTGCTTCGCTCTCAGCCGTGCCGTCGCACCGTCGCCGATCGCTGGTAGAGTTCGCCTACGTCGGTGGGCGCGGCTCGTGTGGCCAATGGGCGTGTGTTGCATGACTGATGATCTGTGCAGCTATTGCCGTCACCGCCGACCACAGGTGAGCGGTGACATGGCGAAGCACATGCGAGCCCGAGCCTGTGCATCCTGCATCTCGGCCTCGCATGTACTTATCACACCGGCGTTACTCATGACACCCGCACACCGGCCTTGCACTTGCACCTTGTCAGCATACCTGTCCACGGCCCTGCACTTGTACATCAGCATTACACTGCACTCTGACCTTACAAATGTACCAGGCCCTAGGCCTGCACCCTGACCTTGCACATGTACTCAGATCCTACACCTGTCCACGGCCATACACCTGCACATCGGCCTTACATCTGTACTCTGACCTTGCAAATGTACCCTTGTCTTACATGTGTATCTTGACCCTACACCTGTACCGCCTGCATCTATCCCTTGGTCCTACATCCGAACATCGGTATTATGCCTATACCCGGCCTTGCACATGCACCCGTGTCCTGCACATGAGCTTCGGGCCTCACGCCTGCATTTCAGTCCTACAGTTGCACCTCAGCCGACCTGCCGGTGTGTCGGTCAGCCGGCGACCAGTGCGATCGGTCGGTGACCCGTCTGGTCAGCCGGTGACCTGTATGGTCAGCCGGTGACCAGTATGGTCAGCCGGTGACGCATGTAGTCAGCCGGTGGCCCGTATGGTCAGCCGGTGACCTGTATGGTCAGCCGGTGGCCCGTCTGGTCAGCCGGTGACGCATGTTGTCAGCCGGTGACCTGTATGATCAGCCGGTGACCCGTCTGGTCAGCCGGTGACCCGTATAGTCAGCCGGTGACCCGTACGATCAGCTGGTGACCCGTATAGTCAGCCGGTGACCCGTACGATCAGCTGGTGACCCGTATGATCAGCCGGTGACCAGTATGATCAGCTGGTGACCCGTCTGGTCAGCCGGTGACCCGTATGATCAGCCGGTGACCCGTACGATCAGCTGGTGACCCGTATGATCAGCCGGTGACCCGTATGATCAGCTGGTGACCCGTCTGGTCAGCCGGTGACCCGAATGGTCAGCCGGTGACCTGTATGATCAGCCGGCGACCTGTATGATCAGCTAGTGGCCCGTATGGTCAGCTGGTGACCCGTATAGTCAGCCGGTGACCCGTACGATCAGCTGGTGACCCGTATGATCAGCCGGTGACCCGTATAGTCAGCCAGTGACCTGTATGATCAGCCGGTGACCTGTATGATCAGCCGGTGACCCGTATGGTCAGCCGGTGACCTGTATGATCAGCCGGCGACCCGTATAGTCAGCCAGTGACCTGTATGATCAGCCGGTGACCTGTATAATCAGCCGGTGACCTGTATGATCAGCCGGTGACCCGTATGGTCAGCCGGTGACCAGTGTGATCGGTCGGTGACCTGCATGGTTAGCCGGCCGCTGTCTGTTACTGAACAGGCGCCGACCAGTCGGTATGCCGATTGTGACCTTGACTGCGGCTGCCGACGGGCGAAACCCGAGCCAGGAAGTGACGCCGTGCGCCACTGCCGCCGGTGCGCCGTATTTGGCCGCCAGCGCGCCGCGCTCGCCGAAATGCGCCGCCGTTGCCGCCGCGGCCGCCACGCCCGTCCGCCAGTGCCCCGACGTGGAGCGGCGCGCCTCTGCGCCTGACTAATGACGCTGGTTGCAAATCATTTAGCGGGTGTAAACAGCCATTCGTCATGCCATTGCTTCATTAGCACTGTTTGGTGCGTAGGCGGCGGCCGGGGCTGTGGGCTCGGCGGTCGGACGTGTCGGAACGGTCCGCTCCACCATCGGGCGGGGTCACAGCAGACGCACAAAGAAGGCCACCAACCGGGGCACCCGAGACAGCAGGGCTTCATCTACGTCGGTGAACTGCTGCTGCCTGATGGGTTGCGAATGACCCAGACTGGGGTGCAGAAACACCCCCGCAACGTACACAATTGATGCACCCGTGTACACACATGTACAGGCATCTCACACATTGGGGGTTAATAGGCACATGCATAAAGTGGCATCATGGGTTATGCGACGTCCTCGTTTGCGTGCACACATTTCTTACATTGTTCACACATTGCCTCGTCCTCGCATTCAATTCCTCTCATGTGCGTTTTTTCAGATTCGAAGAGTGCGAACATTTGGGCGCATGCTGTGATGTTTATGCTAATAGCCTACCTAATGTTTCTCCACGCTTGGAAAGCAATCTGCCCTTCCAGAGTTCAAAGACTTCCTCTAGCAAGCGACTGTTAGATGTGCGTCCCATTTAAAAATTGTAATGAAAGCCGAAGATGTCCGGTTGCCTTCACGCTCAGATTATAAGCAGCATGATATCGCTGTACGCAAGGGAGCCCCTGGAGTTGATTCTGAAGTAGCAAACCATCGTCTTGGTTGCTTGTAAGTGATATAAACTAATTCCAAGCGCAGTGTGGCAGTCACTTTTATTTATCTTCTTCTTGTTTTGTTGGCGTCCAACCAGCTATCACGTTGGCGGCATCGGCTTCATCTAGCTTGGAGGAAAGCACAGGCGTGACGGCCCGCAACACAGCGTCAACAGTTTGAGTAATTCTGTCGGAAATACCGGCCATTAACGTCAATCGCAGGGGAATTCCTGGTAACCATGCCTGTAATGCCTGGCCATGCGCACTTGGTAGTATCGCCTATTGATAAACAGCTAAGAGCAAGACAGCTATGGCACCTATCACATGTCATCCAGTTGTCAACAAAATCAGTAACTGAAGGGACATTCCTATGAGCTGTAAGTGTAGCAAGCTGTGTTGACTTGACCGCCAGACGCGTTGCTGCGTTAATGCAGCGGTGTAGTATGTGAGCTCGAATCGAGCCCACCACATATATTTCCATGTACTAAATTCAGATGATGCAGAATCATAAAATAGTCCCGCACCAATTTCGAGCTATGGCTGGCCACAAGGTTTCCTATCACAAGAACAGAAAAATCAATACCCAAAATACACAGTATGCGTTAGAGAAATGTGCGTGCCTTTCTGATCACAATGAGGCATCATTCTTATCCAAACATTTTGTAGCTACCAATTGTATCGTGTTCCAATTGTTCTCTTGTGCATAGGGTATGTGGGCCAAGGAGCAGGCGGACTCAGACCAACACAAGGTATAGCCACAGAAGTGGCAGTGCCATAAAATGCTTCCTATGGATACCTATTTCGCATTCATCACTTTATTAAACACCATGCATCATATGATGTCGCAAAAGGTCAGTAACCTCAGATCATCTCTTGCGGCCTTAGACGAGCTCGCAAGCTGGTGAAAGTGTGAAAGCATGTTTTCGGTATCATCTTGGTTTAGATGCGAAACCAGATAAGATTGTTTATGTTTACCTCGTAAATGATCTCAAATCTTTCCGTGTGGTGTGTGCGGCCAAGTGATTAATCGACCTGACCCGCCCTCGAGCGAGAACGATGTCAGCGCCACATACTTGAACTCACGCATCTTCGAGACTACTCTCGATAGGCACACAGAAGCGAAGGAATTCCGACGTGCATTGCTTCGACGAGAGCATGTCTAACAAACAGTTCAGTTAAGCTTTCGGCCGTGTCAGGCGCAAAATGTTCTTCTTGAATGCTGGAGAAAGCCCCCAGACGTAAGCACAACAAATCCGATAACCCTTTAGCCTTTGTAATTTTCACTCAAAGACATCAAATTGACGTAGAAGAATTGACTCGTGCAAGCTTATTTGCTATGCAGAAAACAAGCTTGCACGAGTGAATGCTTCACTTCATTCTATTGGAGTGGGGTAGAACCAGGCTGGGAGTGTCGGAGCATCGCTCACATGATGCCTTTTCCACATTTCGCAAACACGTCTCGCATGCTCATGTTCACAAATAATCCCTTTGTCCGCCGTGACGCTGCCGAAGACTACATCCGTCTCACTGGCACTGTTCGGCCGTGACCGCCACACATATCGCACATGGTAACGCAATGGAGGATAGCTTGGCGCGTTCGGATCTGCCGGACTACTTGTGGAAGAAGACGTGCTGGCAAATGCGGTCGCCTCGTGTGATTTCTTCAGCGATGCATTGGTCGTGTGAAGGCAAGTTTTTTGGCCTTGTGTTCACTGTGAACGAGGAATGGGTGAATACCTGCGCATCTTCGATAAATGCCTTTGAAAATAAACATAGACAACTATAGAGGCGAGGGACATGGGAATGACAAACATATAATTATATGGAAATATAGTGGGCATTTCCATCAGTTCATTTCCTGGCCAAGGGCCACTGGTGTAGTTGCAAGACCATGACGCTCAAGCAATGCTTTTATCAATGCTACTGGGCTTAGCAACTGCGAAGTTCGCAACCCAGTGGATGAAGCGGTCGCCTCGTGCTCGTGAAGTGTCGCGAGTTCAAATCTCACCAGCCGCTTGGGGTGCTGCCTTTCTCACGAACATTCGCTGTGAGAAGGGTTATAGTGCCACCTGTTCCACACAGCTGCACCAGAGTAGCTAGAGCAGTCGAGTATCTCAAGGGACACAACCGACCGTCTGGTGGTGCCTCCCCGCTGTCCTATCAGTAGTAAAAGTTCCGCCGAATTATGAAGCGTCTGATGATGGCCCTTTGTGTTTCAGGCAGGGCTGACCTGGCACCTGGGATCGACAATGACACCCTCGACTTCAGCCAGCTCGAAAGCTACATCAACGAGAGCATCGACGATGCTGCTCCGTGAGTTTCCACATCTCGCCGTGCCCTATCGTATCATATCGCGTCGTATGTCATGCTATGCCATCTTATCTTATTTAACCTTATCTTATTGTACACAATTTTCGCCGACGGTAACGTACGATGACTCGCCTGGTGTAGGCGGTGTCCAGTTGTCTGCCCGCCAGATCATTTCAGTATCCAGCCGCGTTGTCAACTACGTGTTATATCACCTCTGCTGTACGTCTACGCAAAGTAACGCCGCTGCTGCGGAGCACGGCTTTATTCCACTGGTCTGTGCTTTGCTATTGCTGGAGCATGTTTACTTTTTACAGCGTTTTAAGCATTTTTACTCTTTACTATTTTATGGCTGGTTTATTCCTTTCGAATTACCTGGTCATCGACTCTTCGTATTGACGGTTGCAATATGCACTTCATTCTCTTTGCATTAACAGTAAAAGAGTACTTATAAATGACCAGGTTACCTGTCGGTGCCATTTTGTAGATTATAGGCAGCTTCTTCCTCCGGATAGTGGTCTCTTTTAGAACACTTTTTACACACATGTCAGCTGTAGTGCGTTGCATAAGTGGAACATTGTGTATTTTTCACCACTAGCCTGCAAATTTAACATTAGGCTCATGATGATGCATGCAAAGAATGGTCTAAAAAATTGTACTTGGCCGATGCCTCGGGAAGCCTCCAACTATGGCATGCTGGTTAAAAGCCACAGCACACAGGTATTAAGCATCAACCCAGCAGCGTTCCAATCAGCCATGGTGCGACTTGGCCCAGGATGAAGCTGGCACTGATCGGGTCAAGCCTTCACTTACTAGCTTATTGGCCACACCACGGAGTGCCTGCGATATTGGTGTTGGTCTTGGTCTGACCGCCATCGTCTCGCTCACCTCTCATTGACACAAAGGATTGTCGAAGTCGCTCCTGGACCTGCTGTTCGGAACTAAAGCAAGGCAGCACTGAACTACCTTTCGATCATCATCGACTCTTGTGAAGAAGCGCGCTTTGGCGTTGCTGGTGTATCCATGTTTTTGGTCTAGCATGCAAGTGTAGCGCTCACACACAATCTGAGTCTTTGGCTAGGTCAGTGAAGCTGTGCCACATTGACACCCTGCCAAGTAACGAAAGTCAGCAAAATGGCCCGTGATGGCAATGCAAAAAAGTGTGTGTGTGTGTGGGTGAGTTTGACCAGCCTGCCACCGTTTGGTGATATCGGCTGTTTAGGCGAAGTAGAGATGTGTTCAGCTGGCGGTCCGGACGGTGCCATAGGGGTTGTAGGGGGGTATGGTCGGGTCATCGCCGTTCAGTGAACATTGCAAGTAACATATATGGCATACAATAGTTTGGAGGTTTTTTCTTTTTCTTTTCTATTAATTTTTTTTTCTTCTTTCTTTTTTCGATTTTTTTTTTGCAAAAAGACAACAACTAGCTAATGACATTTGCAATGAATCATGGGACTTAATGCGCATGCACTTTCATCTGCGATTTCGTCTGACGTCATTCACGATGACGCAGCTTGTGCACACGGTCTGCTGTGGTGGGTCCACGGGCCGGGCCGGGCGCAAACAGCGGTCTGCTGGTGTCAGTTCGCCAGCCACGCCGGGCGCAAACAGCGCTCTTTGTGCCGCGCGCACGGTTTTCTCCAGCTAACGGTACGTTGTACCGGGCCGGGCCGGCGTAGAACCGGTTAGGAGAGCAGTTGTCCGGCAGCCACGGCTCGGCCGGAGGCTGCTGCGTGCGTGTCCGGCGACGTGTGCAGACGTGGCCGGCCTCCCTATAGGCGTGAATCATGCTCGCTCGTCAGCTCCGCCGGGTATGGTCATGGTGTGACGCACATGGCTGCCAGAATGTTAAAACTGGCATACCCAGCGGAGTTGTTGACAGCAGATATGCATAAATACATTTACGCTAAAAAAGTCTTATGACCAAAGCTATCAAATGTATATTGTTATATGACGGATTGCATGCTTCCTGGTGATGAGAATGGTTGGAATGTCTTTCAATATGGAATTTCGTCCGGAATTAGTCCGTAATTATCAGACACACAGATGCAGAGGGTGCAGAGAGGAGCTATTGCGATGACGAATCAGCCGTATCTCACAATCTGTATGGATTTCTCATGCGTCCTAACTCTCTAATTTCGTTGCCACCCAACATATGTGAACGTGGCTTTACTATCATGCTTGGCGAGCTACTAGCTGATGAAATTAAGACTCCATGGCGACTGAGTGAGCAACTGAAGGTTTTCGGGAGGGCAATTTGGCCCAGCTGGTTCACTACAAATGGCCTGACGAGAGTAGCGTTGAAGCGACATCCCACACCTGTGGAGGAGCTTCGTATCCATCTGGGGGACCCAGGCGTCTCCGTGGTTCGGCAGCTGAGGTCCTCCAGTAATCGTAGAATGTAAAATGGGATGCAGCGAGCAAGATTCCTCCGTTGAGGGGGAGGGGGCGGCTCTTAAAAGCCCCCTCTAACTTTCGCTCCACGTACACCAAGATGAAATGCAGAACACCGTTTGAAAGCTCTGATCACGGAAGGCCCAAAGCATATCTCAAGTTTGCATTTTGACTGATAGTGAGGTAACCAGAGATCGTATTAGGTCAATATAAGGACCATGACCCAAACGTTTCTGGAAATGATTAAAACGACAGTACTTGCCCCCTTTCGAAACGTTTTGTTTTCAAGAGTGAAAATAAATGAAAGCATTTATGTTGAGCGTAGTGCAAAAAAAGTATAGACAGGATAGGTCGGTTCAGGTCAGAATCAGGATTGAAAACCAACTTCCGAACTGTGCATGTTAAAGACGCACACACACACACAACAGACACATACACAGACATATTTGTATATATATATACAGGCGCGCACCCAGGATTTTTTCATGGGGGGGGGGGGCGGACCGAAAAGGGCACTTGGCCGACTCCAAAAGGGCACCTGACCGGCTCCAAAAGGGCACTTTGCGGTCCGGGACACACTGGAAGGTCTGTTGACTGGGAGGGGGGGCGTGAAAAAAATGTTTGGCCAAAATGGCAGTTTTGGCACAGGCGGGGCACATAAGGCAGGTCATTTTTTGGGCTAAATTTGTGAAATTCCGGCCAAGAGGGCACTTTTCGATCAAAAGGACACTTTTGGCCAAAAGGGCACTTTGGTCTCATGGGCGGGGGCCCGGGCCCCCTGGGCCCCCCTCCGGTGCGACTATATATATATATATATATATATATATATATATATATATATATATAAAAATATATATATATATATATATATATATATATAGGCGTAGAGCAGTCCCAGTTGCGTAGGAAAACCATACAATTGCCTTCCGTAGCCATTCAAAATGAACTGATAAAACTACAGTAAGCAGCATCGCCAGAACTTGGCGCACATGTTGCTTCCAAACGGAACAGGTTGTCTTGAAACTATCTCTGACGTCTTCATGGCTTCAGAAAAGGTAGAAATGCATGCACAGTTTCGCGACGCACGGCCATGTGAACCTCACTAGCTATGTTCCAAATTGTGAATGCACTTCGATTGGAAATAGCATGAGGACTGTAAAGTTCATTTAGTTGTATAACTTTAGATAAGAACAAACTGGTAGGGACGACAGACGGGCATACGCCGATTCATAATTAAATACTTTCACCGCCCCACTACCCAGTGAACTTCCCTCATACGTTGGCCTTCCGTGCGGCGGGTGTGCTGTCCAATTGCTGTCGACTGGCGGCGACTCTTCTTTTTCTACTTGCATCAGGGTTTTGCTGTAGTTGGGTTTCGTGACGGTTTGATCAATACCAGGACACGCGGGGCAGCGCGGCTGTCTCTAGTCAGGGAGGTTGGGCCCGACATTTGTCCATATGCTGATTCGGTACGTGTGGTCGGCATTCCAATTCTCAGCACATCTGACTGGGAGCGAGTCAAACGTGTGCCAGAGGTATTCAGCGTCTGATGTCTGTGTTTGCGTCTGATGTATATTGACCATAATTACCTTGGTTCACTTTTTAACTGACGTTTGAATGACATCAGGGGCTGGAAATACTTCTGCAATTGGTTTTTCAGCAGCCCGAAGTAGTGGTGGAAGTGTCTAGGATGGCACACATGGCCTCCCTTTTAGAGGTACGCTCCAAAGTTTACGCTGTCGGTAACGGCCGCAAGCATGGCTGCAAATATGAGCCGGCAGAATACTGCTATCATTTATCAGAACTATCGCGATCTGCGAAATATTTACCCTCAAAGTGGAGGTGTCTGACAGTCGAACGCGGCTCAGTCAGCAAAACGTCCGCCATCTGGTGACCGGCTATTTGGGTTTAGGGGCGCACCGACCGTGTTGGCCATACAGCGCCCGGCCTGCTATCTGTTTGCCCAGTTCTCCGTGGTATATCGGCCGGTACAAGGGTTGGCAAAATGCTGGCCTAAACAAGCTAATACCTTGAACCTGGCAATGCGATTGTCTGTCAAGACATGTCAAACTAGTGCAAGTCACCATGACAGTTTTGTGATTCTCATTCCAGAGACTCTTCGGACCCAGAGGTTGCACATTGTGGTTTGCTGCGTTGTTTTTGCTATTACAACTTTTGCAGTTTTTGTCAATAAACGGTTTTGTTTTGACCGGAAAATGCCGCTGGCATGACACTAATTTGCTGTGCCAGCATTTTGCAGACCTTGCTTAGTACGCAAAAGATCCATATGGAAGCCCGAACTCTACCCCGGACACATACAGACGTTTTCTGTATCAATGTTTTGGTAATGTCTGGTGTATTCAATGTCAAATATGTTTGGCTGCTTTATCCTTGTAAGTTAGTTTGAAGAAAGTCGGTCTTCAGTGCATGTCGATATCTTGTGCTCATCACAAGAACATATTACCTGAATGCCAATTATTCAATTGCTAATGTGTGTGGTGTATTTATTTAAAATACATGCAAATGTATTTTAAATAAGTCGATCCTAAATGCATGTCGTATCTGGCGCTAATCACAAGTACATATTCAACCATTTTTAAGCTTATGCATCGCATATCATATTTAAGCCAGCAACGCAGGGGTGTCGGATGTGTTTGGAACCGCTAGGCAGTCTACCGCAGTGGTGTCGGGGACCGCGAGTTGTAACGGTATGCCCGAAATGCCGAATTGCAACGTTTTAATTCACCCAATCAAACCGGACAGTCTACAACGGCCACCGTTAGGCCAGCCGCTCGGACGGTGGTCGGCTTAGTGGGATGATTGCGCTCGGGGTGGTGGTGACCGCCCGGGGCGGGTGCTGGCAGCCAGAGGTCAGCACGCACACGCGATCCCCCGAGGGCGCACCATTTCCTGACACTTTCCCGGCGGCTGATAACATGTCGGCGAGGCCCATTAAGGCGCGCGCCGCGCCTTGTTGCCGGCTGTTGTGGTGCGCCGTGGTGCCCGCCGGCGGCCAATAATTGTTTCGCGTGCTCCCGTCAGACTTCTGGGCCCTGATTTGTTTGCGGGTTCCAATTATAATTGCCGGTTTATGAGGCCGGCGAAATCGCTGCGAGGCGAGCCACCAAAACGGTCCGATTAATGTCCGCCTCGTTAATTACCGGCGGGGAGGTGGTGCGCTCTCGCCTGCTGCAAACCGTGATCGGGAGCGACGGGAGCGACGGGTGGTGTTACGACGGCCGTCACGACCCCGGGGACTGGTGTGACAGCGGTCAGCAGCTCGCCGGCTGGCCCGCCACGCTGCTGTTGCACAGCAGACGCGTGTGTACAGCACAGGGCGTATGTCGTCCGCCTCACGACCCGCCGATGTTGGTGCCGGTCTGGCGCCGCGCACCGAGGCAGAAGATTGCCGTCAGTTGTAATTGAATAGCCGCATTCCATGCCCGCGCGAACAGTCGTCAGCGTCATATTCGAATAGCGCTCATTGCGTTCTTATGAAATGATGACACGTTCGGACAGGTACACTGGACGCGCGCCGTGTTCCGACATAGCCAGCGTCAGCGCCAGCATCCGTGCTAGAACCGGATTAAAATACACGGGCAGCCATGCGCAGCGCCTGCATTCCCACGGTGCACATAATGGCCGCCATCAGCCGGCAGTCGCTGCGCGGTCAGGTGCACCCATCCGCAGCGGCCAAGTTACCGCGATAATATGTAATTGTGCGGCTGTGACGATGACGCCGAGCCTCCGGAGGTCGTACACCCACCCGTGATAACCTGTGCCCCTAATAGGCGTCAGCTCGATCACAATTATGTGTGGTTGGCTGGCGAGATGGGACGACGCATGTTTTCGTCCCACCTAAAAGACCAATTCAGGCACAGGTGGACTCCGAAGTGAAGGTCGGGCTTTCGGGAGCCCTTCACGAACATTCCTTGGCCGACAGCAGCCATGCCCGAGGGATCATTGGTGTACTGGTGGGTATTATGGCTTGTATTTTCAAGATGAGCCTTTCTGTATTTTAAAAGGGTTGTACAGCTTATTTTGTTCTTGCTAATATTTATGTTATTGTTGTTAGGTATTCCTTCCTCTTTTTTTCTTCTTTTCTGATTCGTCGTGCTTTTTGTTCTTTTCGTTTTTTTTCTTTTCTCCTCATTTTCAGTATTTATTAGTATTATTTATATTCGTGATAGTCCTATGAGATCAATTAGCTTTATTGTTGCTACATTTATTTGCATTATGCCAGTAATATGCATGGATGAACTAACAGTTGTTCCATCATGTAGTATTGGCATGTTACGTTCGGCTTTTCGCATCTGCAACATGGCTGGTGCAAACTGATCGTCACGCACCTCACACCTTACGCGAAGGTGTGCACACGGTCACGCAATGTCTGTGGATCGCCAGTGGCTTTTGTGGTGTAAGACCGCAGCCCGTCACCACGTACCACACGACGCCGTGTTTCAAATCGAACGCCAGCAAACTGCGGCTGCGACTTGCGACCGCGTGACAGTGATGCCGCGACCGAAGCCGGAGCCGGCGCGCGGCGGCGGCGCTCAGCGGTGAGCGGTGAGCGGTGAGCGGTGAGCGGTGAGCGGTGAGCGGTGATGTGCGGGATCGATGGAGGGCTCTTCTCACCTGGGATTTCCGCTGGCCATTGTCTTGACCTGGCACAATAGACGGATCTCCGCCGGCTATTGTCTCCACATGACACCAAAGACGGATCTCCGCCGGCTATTGTCTCCACATGACACCAAAGACGGATCGGCGAATGAACCCGCCGCCGTAATCAGCGGCTCTCATTTGTCATCGTCAGGTGGTGATCGGAGCAGCGGGGGAGGGGGCGGGGGACTCGACGACCCACCTCCGAGCAGGCACGGTGCGGTTGCTCGTGGCCATTAACGGTCCGCCCACCGCAGAACAACACCGGCCGGTCAGGATGACGTCATCTGCCAGCGGCCTGGACCGGTGCTCGGTCGCGCGGCGAATTTCGATCCAGTTGCGCTTAAATAGACGCCCAGTATCAGGCATCACACATTGCACATCGCATCAAAATCGGACTACTTCCCTCGTATACAAGCCCTCAACTCACGACTACAAACAGCATGGGACGAAGCATAAACAGCATTTCACACCATCCACCAAAAATATCGAACACTGGGGTACGATGAATCGACGTATACGACACTACGAGCAAAGCCTGACACGCTTACGTATAGGGCACACAAAATAAACACACTCTTACTTCATGGCACCTCAACCACACTGCTCTACTTGTCACAGAATATTGGCAAATGTCACAAAATATTTGAATATTGGCAACAGCAACCACTATCAAATCCTACAACAAAAATCTTAACTTTAGCATCAAGACATTCCTCAACGTCAAACACCCAGCACACCGCGAGTACATCTTCCACCTTCTCTTTTCCGCTGGACTGTCCAATGAAATATGAAAAAAGGAAAGAGAGAACCACTCAAACATAGAAAAGAACAACGTACAATCAACACAAAACGGACGCTAAAAAGACGATAAGACAACGCAAGTTGATCTCTAAGAAAAAACTGAAGTGGCACCTTTCGTGCCATGCTTCGTTTTTGCTATGTTAATGGAATTGCATCGGCGACGATCCAAGGTTCCCTCCACTCCCCTATATTGCCTGGACTGCACCATTCGCCAAACTAAAAATCATCTCAAATCGCCTTCAAACTCTATTATACAACTCTACATCTTCAAGCTTCAACTCATCTTCGCTGCACCATGACGTCGTCTTCAAACTCTACAGTTACAGTTGCAACTGTATATCTAATTACAGTTGCAGCAACACCTCAATATCTATCCAGCGCGGGTAGACGGTATGTACTTCTCGGTATATGCAAAAGCACCAGTAATGTAAGGATTTCTCACGATGCCTGTGTACGAAGTCGATGCCTAGGCTACATCCATGCCTTGATATAAGGATGCTAAAAACAATTGTGTTTACATTAATCATTCTTGCACACTCCTAACCATCTTCACATACATTAAGCGCCTAACATAGACGTATGAAAGCATATCAACCTTCTCTTACTCGTACATGTATTCTTACCTGAACTTCATTAGCTACACAATAGTAGTCAACGAACAGAGGGCAACGCACATCCCGAAGACATCCATTGGCCAATTCAGATACATAGATGAGCGCTTGATATCATGCTTCACAAAGCTTAGTCTCCGTAAAGTATTCTTTAAGAGTTCCAAACATGAGTGCAATATAACCCACTGAGGTTGACGGACCCTAAAACCATAATAATCCTCAACAGCGGCCGGATCTGCTATGGTTACTCAATCACGCGCTAAAGGTCATGGTGAGCCGACGACTCGCTATAAGCACGAGAGATGTTGAACTTTTTGCCGCCGATGCTGGGAAACGTTGCGCAATGGCCTGGCTATCAGGTTGCTGCAGGAGTGCGCACTTGCAGGGCGGCCCGGACCCCAGTTCTCGGTAGCGGCCCACAGAAGGCTGCTACTAATACTTGCTATACGTTGTTTTTCAGTTCCCAACAACAACTGTCGTGCCTGACACAATTTGCTGCATTTAATATACACTCAACAATTGCTTAGCGTTTTGATGCAAAGGAAACATTTCGACTTGTGTGCAGTAATTTCATGTACATGTACATGGTAAATGTTCACCGTAAAGTGTACTTCTACACAAGTTTTGTTACCATTTGTGCTACCATCCTGCACTAGGACTGCAAAATGAACTTCGACAGTCCCAGGCTGCTCACAAAGATGGCTATTGCATGTAATGCATGTCATGTTTAAACTGTTTGGTATTATGTCTTGTACGTTGCATTATATGCTACATTGTGCGTTGTATTCAATCTTTTTCCTTTCCTCGGCAGTAAGTACATCATATGCAGTCATTGGGACATTTAGGTTTTTTTCACCCGTTATTTTTAGCTTAATGCTGTTCATGGTTATTT
Organism: Imbricaverruca yamaguchii; assembly: GCA_034440575.1. Classification (NCBI taxonomy): domain Eukaryota; kingdom Metazoa; phylum Arthropoda; class Thecostraca; family Neoverrucidae; genus Imbricaverruca; species Imbricaverruca yamaguchii. The sequence continues at coordinate 33,790 of JAOTOL010001278.1, read as the reverse complement.
TTGCGAGTGTTTTGTAACACTATTGTGTTACAAAACACAAGAGTTGTCTTGTCTTGTCAAAACACAAGATCAAAACTTGTCTTGTGCATAGCTTTTTGTCTCGGTTCCAGATGTATTGTTTTGAACTCGCTTCTCGCCTAGGACGACTCTGTATGATGAAGGCGTCTGTTTAAGACGGCTGGTACGAACTAACATTGTTATGGGCGTTGTATGACGGACACAGTTGATAAGCACCTAAGCCCAAATAGCCAACCAATCTGACGAGGACGTATCCAGATGGCAGTTGCCATCACTGTTGGAAAGCACCACTATGAAATACAATCACATACGCTTTGTGTGATGATCCGACGAAGTCTCTTTGTTAGTAATCGGCAACTAGCACACCTCCAATTTTGTCATGGCCAAAATGATAACATACAACACCGTGGAAGCACTTCCGTGCAACGAAGACCATCGTCCCGGCCGGACTCTTCTGCAGTCATTTGTCACTGCCCTTCTCTAGGCCGAACATTTCCAAATTACCACCTGGTGGAAATGTGTCAGCGTTAGCACAACGCGAGTTCTGGCCCACGCCGGCGTCGCGTCACCTGAATAAATAAGGTGAAGGCAGCCAATCATCGCCGTTGCCATGCCAACACAGAGGCAAGATTGGTCGATTAATCTGCATGACGGAACTGCCGGCATTGTTTCATAATCCGTTCCCTGGACGTATTAGGCTAATGGATGGGCAAGTTCGTCCGGCCCTGGCAACCAGGTTCATCAGGGAATGGACGATGCCATCAATCATCGCTATCAGAACTCGGCCCTAGCTCATCAGTGAAATGTGTGGTTTAAGAAATGGTGTTCTGCCACTTCACACATTTTATCTACCTCCGTCGGCTTCCATTCAGAAATAGTTCGCCCTTTTGTGATACTTGCTCCAGAATAAGGATATATATATTTGTGTGTGTGTGTATTTGTATGTGTGTGTGTGTGTGTGTGTGTGTGTGTGTGTGTGTGTGTGTGTGTGTGTGTGTGTGTGTGTGTGTGTGTGTGTGTGTGTGTGTGTGTGTGTGTGTGTGTGTGTGTGTGTGTGTGTGTGTGTGTGTGTGTGTGTGTGTGTGTGTGTGTGTGTGTATGTGTGTGTGTGTGTGTGTCTCTCTCTGTTTTAAGCTGGGGTAGCTATTGTCGAAATTTCTTCGCCGATACTTCCTTCTAAATCAGGTGCCATATCTTGTGCTCCCTTTTGTACCCGCTTAGGTGTAGTGGTTCTTCAGAAACTTCACCTCTGAAAGAAAGAGGGATTATCGATATAAAAGGGCAACACAAAATAGTCGGTGATGTGCACCTCTTGCCGTGTTTTTGGCTGAAGAGTCGTTGAGATATTCCATGAGTAAAGCGGGGGAAATCCGAACACGATCAGCATCTGCTTTATGTAGCTCCCTATCATTAGCTTATGCTTTCTGGAGTAATAGTTGGTGTAAGTCTGCGAATATGGACGTATGGACGCCGGAGTAACCTTACGATTTGAGGTGAAACTTATGTTTGGTTCTTTTGGACCTGACGCTTGTCGGAGTTGGTAGGCCAGACCTTCTGCCAACATTAGTAGATTAGTATAAATAGTATGTCTCAATGCTCCCGATGCTCTTGGTGTTCCCTATTCATTTGTGCCATTGTGAAGTATATCTAAGATATCACGCTATTATTTTCCTTTCCAGGTTCATCCACGGAGCCTCGTATTCTATTGTTTGGATTTAGCTAGATGAACATCGGGCATTTAAATTTGTTAACAATTTTCCTTTGTACACCTTACGTATCACAAGTACATTGGTCGGATAGCAATTGTTCCACCACGTAGGAAGACACCGATTATTATATTTGTGGGGAAAGGGTTTTTGTTGTTTATGCAGATAGGCCAACTCATTCTGAAATTGCTTGCCCTATGCAACTTGAAATCACAATAACTATATTCTGGTATGCATCGTTTGTTACTTTCTCGTTGGCAAAATGGTCTTCAATCCACAGTGTGTTTCAAATGACGACACGGCACACCATAATATATATTCTAGGTGAGGTGAGCTTCAGAAAGTGATTATCAAGCTGCTACGAATTTGTGTTTGTGTTCTGTAATCATTTCTTGAACCTTCGCAATTGACATATCTGCAAAGTTGCAGCCCTAGCTTAACCTGGTTGTTTACAGGGAGTTTATGAGCTCTTCTGACACTTTTTCCGTGCCATCGTCGCCCAGGTTTTTGCAAAGTGTGTAGGATGGTGCATGGCATTGCAGGCTCCTGATTTTTTCCAGTAGCTACTATGTTTCTACCACAGGCTTCAACCCAAGATCTTCTCAGCAGACTGAGTCAATAGACTCAGTCAGTCGGTGGGGCTGAAGGTTCTCACCTGGCCTGCTCTGACCTTCCCCGGCAGCTCCTGACACCCAGGTCGGCTGTTTTCAGGGAGTTTGCAGAGAGCTTGTCCGGTCCGGAAGTGGCCAAGTACGGAGCAGACTCTGAGCCGGCTGTCTCACGGACCGGCATACCCGCCGGCTTCCTCTCCTGCAAGACGGGCTCTTCACAGTCGTAAGTACTGCCACGTGAGCACCGTCTGCAGGCTGGTGTGTAGGCCAGCGCGTCACTGATCAGTAGCGAACACCGTAGGCGGAGAACATGTACAACAAGCTACGAGTTGGTGCATACTGGTTGTAACAGTATGCGCCATAGTGCATGATGCACCTTAGTGCTAAAAGCGACACATGGATACCCCTCCCCTCCGACGGGGCACCACCTTTCCGTGGTGGGGGAGGGGGATTGAGTGCCCCAAAGACCCGGCGACCATCCTGCCGGCGAGGGGTGAGACTAACAGTGCCTCACTCGTCCTTCCATCCATATGCTACCATTCCAATCCCCATTTCATCCCAACACCCATGTCCTTCATCTAGCCCTGCAACACCAACTATCCAGTTATGGGATAGTTGGTTTGCAGGGCTAGATGGTATGAGGGGGTATGATGGTGAGGGGGTTTGGCGGGCCAGAAAGCCCGCCAAACCCCCTCATACCTCACCCACCACCTTATCTACCCTTACCGCTTCAAAAACAATCCCTCCCACCCCCCTTCCACAAACAATTCCTACTCTACCTCTTCCCCCACCAACGCCCTCCGGTCCATCGTGGCGCCGCACTCCTGTCACGCCCCCGTGTGTGGCACGAAAGCCAACGACTAGTGTCCGCCAATGAGCCCCGGACCTGGGGAAAGTGAGGCCAGCGAGCCGTAACACTTCCCCAAATGTACGAGAAAGAGCCTCTGTGTCCCATACACCAGATCCTTCCTCGCCGGCATCTGAAATTAACGCAGCTCCTCTTCGTCGATCGGCTGGGACTCTACACACCCAACCACCCGTCCCACCACGTGGGGGTGATGCTCGAGGGTGCCCGTCCCCCACCAGAGGAAAAAACGAGCTCCACCTTGGCAGGTATCCCCGACAGACGAAGCGAGCCATAGGGGAAGGTCACGAACCCACTCCGGATCCATGTTGTAGTGACTACCCACTTAGTCACTGTATCACCCCCCCCACTTTTCCTTTTTTTTTTAGCTGACGCCTTTTACCTCCATTTTACAATGGAACTGCCGGGGCCTGAGGACATCTATTTCTGATCTTGTGACCGTTTTACATCGACACAATCCAGCAGTCATGTGTCTTCAAGAGACAAAACTGGCAACAGAGGACGCGGTTACACTGAAACGCCACTCTGTATTTCGTAATGACGTACCATCTGATGGCGTTGCAAATGGGGGCGTCCTACTGGCCGTCCACCATAGTGTACCGGCGCGTAATTTGGCTCTTCGAACCACCTTACAGGCAGTCGCAGCGCGTGTGACTTTTTCCCACCGCGATATAAGCGTTTGCTCCCTGTACTTGCCTCCTGGTGCTGCGTTCCCCACCGTGGAGTTGAAACAGCTGCTGACTGAGCTCCCACCACCTGTACTACTTCTGGGTGATTTCAACGCTCACCACACTGCCTGGGGTTGCTCAGACATTAATACACGGGGCCGTAGCCTCGATACTTTAATCCAACAGGAACCACTCTGCCTTCTGAACACGGGGGCACACACCCATCATCCCCTACCATCCAGCCGCACGTCAGCACTGAACCTGAATCTCGCGAACCCCCAACTGACGCACCATTTTGAGTGGTCAGTTGATGATGACTGCCATGGAAGTGACCACTTTCCGGTGTGGCTTACTTTTCAAGAAGACTCATTTCTTGGGACACGTCCGCCTCGCTGGAATCTGAAAAAAGCCGATGGACTCGTTTTAGATCTGAGACAAAGGCAATCTTTACACGTGACATTGAAAACCACTGCACCCGTGTTGATGATTTCACCTTACGACTTCTCCAGTGTGCTGACAAGTGCATTCCACGTACTTCTGGTACCCCTCGCCGCACCCCAGTTCCTTGGTGTACTGGGGAGTGTGCAATGGCGATTTGTGCCCGCAGGTGAGCCCTAAAACACTTTAGCAAACATAGCACAACTGCCAACATGTTGGCGTTCAAGCAAGCACGGGCTGTGGCTAGACGTGCAATAAGAGCAGCGAAGAGAGCCTCTTGGAAAGAATACGTAAACGGAATGAACCGTTTTACCGCCACCTCACAGGTGTGGACTTGGATACGGCGCATCTCTGGTTGCTTTTCCTCGCGTCCGCTACCTGTGTTGCAGATACATGGCCAGAATATTTCTCACCCATTTGACGTGGCCAACGAGATCGCTGGTGCCCTAACTGAACGTAGCCATAACAGGAGAGCTCACCCTCAACTTCTACGACACAAGACTAGGTGCGAGGAAACGCCTATTGACTTTTCCACGTCACGACAGCTCTCCTACAACCAGCCATTCACATTGCCGGAACTGAAATACGCCGTTAACTCTCTGAAATGTGTTTCTGAGGGACCGGATTCCATTCACAACGCCATGCTGAAGCACTTGCCTCCTTGTGTGAATGACATTCTTCTGGCATCCTTTAACTCCGTATGGGCAACAGGCAACTTTCCATCCGCTTGGAGCGAAGCCATAATGACTCCTATTCTCAAGCCTGGAAAAAGCGGACTGGAACCACTTCACTACCTACCAATATCGCTTACGTCGTCACTAATACTTATGGAAAAGATGGTGAATGTTCGCCTTACGTGGTTTTTAGAACAGCACGACTTCTTCTCGAATGCTCAAAGTGGTTTCAGAAAAAGCCGATCTTCCGCGGACCATGTTTTAGCTCTAGACACTGCTGTCTGTTGTGCCTTCAAAGACCACAAACACATGGGCGCCGTGTTTTTTATATAAAGGTCGCATATGATACCCCCTGGAGGCACGGCATACTGCAGAAGCTGTTCGATTGTGGCGTTAGAGGGTCCATGGGACATTTCGTCAAGAATTTTCTGGCGAACCGATCTTTCCGCGTCTTGGTTGGTAACCAGCTGTCAGAAAAGTTTGTGCAGATGAACGGTCTCCCGCAGGGAAGTGTGCTCAGTGTGCCGCTGTTCGGGATACTCATCAACGATATCGGGAAGGGGCTGCGAGACAATATTGGCCGTTCACTCTTCGTAGACGACCTGGCGATCTGGCTTTGCGCCTCTTGTACACACCATGATGTACACTGATGGCTCAAAAACAAACCAGGGTGTCCGATGTGCGTTCTTTTCCGGACCGGTCACCAGAGGCTTTCCGCTCCCACTGAATGCACCTGTATACACCTCAGAGCTCGTGGCGATCCTCAAAGTGCTTTGTTTCATCGAAGTCAGTGAATGCAATCCCTGTGTTATCTTATCTGACTCATCGAGCAGCCTCTTGGCACTGGAAGGTTTTAACCCCCAAGAACACATTTTGCAGGACATCCTATCTCGCCTTACCTCACTGAGACGAGATGGAAGACGTATATCATTTTGCTGGATCCCGAGCCATGTTGGCATCCGGGGGAACGAGCTCGCTGATGAGGCAGCGAGGCGAGCGGCACGAAGGCCCTATGTCCGTGCCCTTCCACTCCCGGCACATGATTTCTACCCGGCTGTCTCCAAATACATCCATGAGAAGTGGCAACGTAGTTGGGACGCCCAGGGCATAAACAAACTCAAACAAATCAAGCCTCACATAGGATATTGGCCGTCGTCATCCAGGAAGGTACGAGCCGAGGAGGTTCCGTTAGCACGACTGCGAATAGGTCACACGTACGCAACACACAGTCACCTGCTCAAAAATGAGACCAAACCAGTGTACCCACGATGCAACTCGTCCCTGACAGTGCATCATATCCTGACATGTCACCTTTACGCACAGGACAGAGCCCAATACTGTGGGACCAACAGAACGCTCTCCAGCCTTCTTGCAGGTGACTCAGAATGCTTCGTGAATGTATGCTGCTTCGTTGTAAATGCAGGTTTTCCAATAATATATCCGGGACAGTGAAGGTGTCATGCTAAACTGTACCACAAGTTCACATATATGAGCAGGTAGTCCACACTGTTATGGGCGCTAAATGACATATACTGGTCGATGCGTCCAAAAACCCCAATTATCATCATCGACACATGGATAAGCGACCATCCTTGTGGCCATTCGAGACGGATTTTGCTTGCAGTCTACTCTTCTGAGTATGCTTGTGAGCGATCTAACATTAGTAGATTATGCTAAATATCATGTTTCAATGCTCCTGATGCTCTTGGTGTACCATATTCATTTGCGACATTGTGAAGTATGTCTAGGACATCATTCTATTAAGCTCCTTTCACGGTTCATTCTCGGAGCCTCGTATTCTATTGTTTGGATTTAGCTTGATGAAAAACGGGCATTTAAATCGGTTAACAATTTTCTTTCGTACACCTTACGTATCACAAGTACATTGCTCGGACAGCCATTGTTCCACCACATAAGAAGACATATTATATTTGTGGTGAAAGGGTTTTTGTCGTTTATGCAGGTACGCTACATCATTCTGAAATTGCTTTCCATATGCAACTTAAAATCACAATAACTATATTCTGGTATGCAACGTATGTTAGTTTCTCGTTGGGGAAGTGGTCTTAAATTCACGAGGTGTTTCAAATGAAGAAACAATGCACCATAATACATCTTCTAGTTAACGTTATTTTCAGAACGTCATTATTAGAGAACTCCCAAACATCAATAATAATACGAAAACGTATTATCTGCCCGTCAACATAGTTTGTCGGTTTCTTCTTTTGGCTGTCATGGTGATATGCCATTACCCGGAAAAGTACATGAATCATGATGCCACAGATAGAAGACAACTGACGCGCGTCTATAGGTTTGTCATTTATATTTGGTAGCATGACGGTCAGGCATACATGGATCCATAACCGTTTATGGGAATGTATTGTATAACAAGAATCAAGCACTGTTTCGTTTGCTTCTTTTGTCCCCTAACTTTTCTGGCTTCGTCAGCTGCATTGCTTGACAGATGTGCGGCTTGACGGTCGCCACCAGCAGCTGTGGTACGCTGCAGCACGGCAATGATACAACTCAGTGTCATCACGCCGACCTCAATTGGGTCCTGTTGTTAACTTCCCCGTTGTGAATTCTGCCACGCGATGTTATTACGCGATGATAAGTTCATGTAGCTGCTCAGTGTTATTCTGTAAGACTCGGGAGTTGGCTTTTTCGGAGTAATTCCCTAGTTGTCGATGCTAGCCTAATGAAATGGTTCTTTTCAGGCTTGAATGTGAGATACGACTTAGGCAGGCTATAAAATATCACATGGCATAATTTCATATTCTGAGCCATCGACACCGCGATACACACTCAGTATTCACACCAGCCAATAAAGCAGCCGATAGTTTATCAACTCATCAATGTGTGCCCTTGTCAGAAGATTATTATTGATTTGTGAATCAAAGTGTCCCAGGAAAACAACTCGAGGAAATATCTTTGCATTCCTACTCCTACAGATAATACTTCAAGCTATTAGTCCAGAGTAGCATTCGCGAACATCACATTGTGTACGGCAGGCACTCTATCGTCGTAGTTTTGTCGCCCAGATAAACCGGAAAGAACGTCGAAATTGATTTTTCCAACTGATATCGTACCTGACACAGTTCACCTGGTGCAGTTCACCTCCCGGTCATCTCTCACCCAGCATCACCTCGGTGTGACGAAGAGGCTGCGCCTGAGGTGCATATGCCGAGCTCGCTGGCGAACAAGCCGATACATACTTTGTGTGATCGCACAGGATATATATATATATATATATATATATATATATATATATATATATAACCTTGTGCCAAATCACGCAGGTCTTTGTGGTCCCTCCCGCGGCAGGAATGTCCAAGTTCATGGGGGACAGGATAAGGTTAGTTGAATCGTCAGGACGTAAAATCAGGGACTTAATAGCCAGGGCACCGATACAGAGAGCAGACGTCGTTCTGTGGTATACAGGATCCCATGAAGTGGGTGTGGGAAGGCCTATATTGGCGAGACAGGGCGTTCTCTTCAACAACGTGTGCAGGAACACAGGGCTGACCTTACGTACCACAGGGTATCGAGCGCACTGGTTGTTCATGATGAGAAGGAGAAGGCACCTTCCGAGATGGGATGGTGCCTGTGAAATAACCTAATTAAAGGACAAATTTAGGAGGAAAGCTACTGAGGCCGCATCGATATCGATAACGAGGATTGTATCAACAATTCGCTCGGATTTGTCAAGCTAGCTAGAGTGATAGAGCACCTGGTGCGGGACGATATATATATATATATATATATATATATATATATATATATATATATATATATATATATATATATATATACATATATATATACATATACATATACATATACATATACATATACATATATCGAGGCTAGCTAACAAACTGTCAGCTAGTCATTTCATTACAGTGCGGAATTACTAATGCGATGAAGGTAGATCTGTGCTCGAACGGAATTCAACTCGTGCTCATGCGATAAGGGCGTTTTTGGGTGGTTCAGGCGGAGACAATGAGTACGCAGTGAAAAAGAAGGTTGACGTGAGAGTTGACAAAGCGGAAAGAGAAGCTGCGAAGTTATTAGCAGTTGCATTCCTTCCTAAATTATTTCTGCGTTTATAGTAATGTTTATGGAGTGACGCAAGTGTACGCGGAATCTTCGTAAAGCACGAATTTCATAACATCCTGAACATTGCAAGTGAGCATCACCAGTGGAGGTTTCCAAAGTTTTCCGATATTTTCAGGTGGTGCTTTTCCATGAACTTGTGGTTTCTGAAAAGTGTTTTCCATGCATCCCTACTGGCACTAATGCTATTTTAAGGCTAGGTCGTGCTCTTGTGTGGTGCTCAAGCACCACCAATTCGCACTAAAGCTTCACTCAAGGTGAGTACAAATGCAATCATATCCTACTAATATGAAATTTCATATTGCTATATACTTACCTAAATCAATGTTCAAATTCAATCGATTTTGGTTTGCACTGTCGCCTTGACGTTCTCCATGGACTACACTTACGTAGTCCACGAGTACTTAAGTGCTTAGGTGCCATTATGTACATAAGTACTTAGGTGCCATTATGTACATAAGTACTCCATCTGGTTACGACATGTCGCCGGTGGACTATATCTGACTATCTTACCATTCCATCGGGGTTCAGCGCCTGGCAATTCAGACTGAGGTTCAAGGGAGGTCTCACCATTCGAAAGTGCTGACTCACCCTTACATGACCTACGCATTAGTTTTATCTCGTATGTCCCTCCCCTTCGTGCTGCGGTGCTAGCGGGACCTGGTAAGGGGAGACGGCCATTCTTTTGCCATTCATCGTGTCATGTTTGGTCAGTCGTGTAGCTTTGGACAAGCCAATGCGAAGGCTGGCGCCGACGGTATCACGCTGCGATCCCGTCGCCGCCGCTCCGTGATTCCGTCGTTATCCGACTGTGATCGGACGCATGTCGGATCAGCGTGTGGAAATCAGTTCCGGGTACTGTCGGGTGATTAGCGCTCCGAACTGACCATCTCGTCTCGGCCAGGAATCTCTCGACTTCGAGCTTTTTCGTTTTTCGCGGAAAACCGATATAGTTGGCAGTCTAGGGGTGAAATATGGCAATGTAGGCTCCATGTCCGAGAAGCAGCCACATTTATCGCCGGTGTCTGGCAAAATAGAGCTTCGCGGTGGCTGCAGGACGACATAGTGACAGTTCCTGGCACCGGTGCGCATCTGGATTCTGAAGCTGTCAGAGCTGGGTGGTGTGACTTCAGTCGTGCCGGCGCCGTCGGGTTGGCATAAATGATCCAGTCCAGATCACGCCATGTGCGATGCTGTAGATTAAATGCCAGTGCGATATTCGAGTGCGAGAAGGCCGCGATCAGGCGTGATTTGGCACAAGTTGGATCGTACCCTGTACGTGACCTGACGTCGATCTTCCCGTGACCGTGACCCGATCTGATGGGAGCGGCTCCATTATCTGACCGTTGTGGCTTGGATTATGGTCCACCCGTGGCCGGCTCACTGACGGGCCACATGCGGCCGTGACGATCCGCCATCCCGGCGCCCAGCTGGCAGGGTGACCACTGACCGGCGATGCTGCCCCTCATCCGCCACCTGTGACGTCGCTCGTGACCCTGTGACGTCGTTCGTGACCTGTGACGTCGTTCGTGACCTGTGACGTCGCTCGTGACCTGTGACGTCGCTCGTGACCTGTGACGTCGTTCGTGACCTGTGACGTCGCTCGTGACCCTGTGACGTCGCTCGTGACCTGTGACGTCGTTCGTGACCTTGTGACCTCGTCCGTGGCCTGTGCACTGCCCGCGGTCCGAGTATGGTGTGTTGAGCTCCACCGACCGAGGGCCCCACCCACATATATTACGTCGGCCTTTCAGGCGGCGGCGGACCGCCCCTCCGCCCATCCGCCCCTCCCAGGTCGTGCGCTGCCGACCTGGCAATGTCGGCGCGTGCCGCACCTTGTCCGCTCAGGATGGGCCGTGCCTCTGACTCCAATCAGCCGCGCAGGAGTCAGAGGCACGGCCGCCTCATAGATGGCCATCCTCCCCGAGCAGCCGCGCAGGAGTCAGAGGCACGGCCGCTTCATAGCTGGCCATCCTCCCCGAGCAGCCGCGCAGGAGTCAGAGGCACGGCCGCTATATGGCCATCTCGAGCAGCCGCGCAGGAGTAGCGCCGCTTCATAGCTGGCCATCCTCCCCGAGCAGCCGCGCAGGAGTCAGAGGCACGGCCGCTTCATAGCTGGCCATCCTCCCCGAGCAGCCGCGCAGGAGTCAGAGGCACGGCCGCCTCATAGCTGGCCATCCTCCCCGAGCAGCCGCGCAGGAGTCAGAGGCACGGCCGCTTCATAGCTGGCCATCCTCCCCGAGCAGCCGCGCAGGAGTCAGAGGCACGGCCGCCTCATAGCTGGCCATCCTCCCCGAGCAGCCGCGCAGGAGTCAGAGGCACGGCCGCTTCATAGCTGGCCATCTCTACTTAACAATGACACCCATCATTTGAGCTTCCAAAAGGTTGTCGAATGCTAGATTAGGCCAAGTTGTGGACTAACAGGTGGTGCATTTTTTTCTTGCTGCCCCCTCACTCCTTCGTGTCTGTTTATCCGAGACTTCAGTGAGAGGCACCCGACAGTGAACGCTGTGTTAGGCAACGGCGCCATATATCATCAGACTAGGCCGCGAAATCATTCGGCGCCGGCTCGCCTAATGCGGTGCAATACTGGCGCCTCACAACTACACTCCCTCCCCTCCTGCCGTGACTCCTTCCGCGACAAGACGACGCCCTCCCCTTCGGAGATTTCCCACCTGCGCAGGCTAATCAAACGTCATAGCAAACAAAGCCATTTACGCCCACTACTGGTGGGACAACATTTTAACTGCCTGCGAGCGATTGGCCACAGGGGATATCAATCACGCCAACCCGCTAATCACTGACGATTTCCGGACAAATTCCCTGCCAAGTTCGGAGCGAATTGTAAGGGATTTCCGAGTAAACACCAGATGAATGCCGAATGAATATCAGACGAATACCGGACACGAATACCGAGAACGAATACCGAAGACGAATACCGGAGACGAATACCGTAGAAACATTTGGTGAAGGTGATAATACAACTACAAGCTGATGTCAGGGTGAGCTGCAGACGAATGTACTCTATATCTGATTCATGAGATAAAATTTTCCTACAAATTACTCTGTACGTGTGCATGATACTGGCCGAGTTGCGTGTGCCGCGTCAGAGTTCAGACGCACGACATGCAGCCTGGCTCAGTGTCTGCGTCAGACAATCGGAAACACCGGGCGGGGGTGGGAGACCGCAGGGGGGGGGGGTCCGGACGTGACGGCATAGATTAGAGAACAGCACTTGTGGCGGCGGCGGCAGCGGCGGTGGCGGCCATCGTCACACGGGGTCGAATTCTGGTGTCTCGTCCCCCTTTGCTGCGACCAGTCCCGTCACGCAAACTGGCTCTTCTCCGGCACTGACCTGCTACAAATCCGGCAATCTCAGGTGGATGAGGCCCGACGTGCTCCTTTCCCTCCGACTAACGACACATGAACAGAGGAGCTACAATGGCGAGTTTGACAAACTTGTCAAAGTGCTCAAGCAAAGCAGAGACAAGTATAAGTATCCAGTGTGCTCCCGCATGTGCCTCATGATATTGCATCTCACGACAAAATGCTTCCTTATGCCATGCCGAATCCCATCCTAATCCCACATGTGCATCCTGCACGGTTAAGCAGCCGGTGCACCATTCATGATGGATGCGGAAGCGTGATGTGGCAATCCTGGATATCAAAACCTCGTGATCAGATCAGTACAATTTGGAGATGGTATACTTACAGTGGCAAGATCAATGCGGAACACATCGACGCCACTTTTGGTGATAGAATATGGCATGGACCAATACGTCCTGTAGTTCTACCACAGGGGATATATCTGATGCTGCCGAATGAAATGATGCACCATGATCAACAAAAATATATATGCATACTCTGTGCACATTTCTGAATGCAGGCAATATTGCATATTTCCTGGGGTGTGAGTCTACATAGGCTAAGGGAGGGGGGGGGGAGGCGACGATCCTCTAATTTTTAAACTCCCCCCAATCAGACTGAAGCCTAATCATTGGGTCCATGCGCACACACGGGAATAAAACATTGCTTTCCGAAGCAGCTTGGACTATCAAGAATGTAATTTCCACCATCAATCAATTTCACTAAGTTGCAATGCACATTGCAATATTTTGGTTCAAATTTGGCGCTGTTATAGCAAAGTTGAAATCTATGTTAACCGGTAAGGTGATTGGAGTCGAGAATGGGCATGTAGAAAAGAAAGTGTTTTGGGCATTTTGAGTGAATTAGATAACCCGCAATGCCAACAGTTAGTCAAAACACATTTTAAACGGGCAAACGACCATGAACACATTCTTTCTGAGCGGACAATTATTTGGCCTTTCTCTCTCCGTCCCATTTCCCCTCTCACCCCTCTCTCTCTCTCTCCCTCTCTCTCTCCCCACATTTATGTGCATCTATTACACACAAACACACACACACACACACACACACACACACACACACACACACACACACACACACACACACACACACACACACACACACACACACACACACATGTATGTGTGTGTCTACAGCGCTGATCTCACCGACCTATGTGCTGTTCTCAATGCTCATACATCCTGAAACACCAAAATATCCAACCCATAGGTCGTGATCATGGTGCGTCAGAGAACCATGCAAGTTAATTCCTCCCCTACTCACTGTGTCGTCAGAAGCCTCAGGTTCGACGTGCACCTGAGACCTGAGAGGTACTTGCGGTGGAGAAATATCTGGTCGGTGTGCCGCCCAGCCATCATTAACACCATTTTCGCCCATGTTTGATCAGCGGCCGGCTTCGCGCCATTTGTGACGGAGAGTGGACGCTAGCGCGTGAAACACTATGCGGATTGCGTTCTCTGTTTGGGTAGGCATCAAATATCGGTGAATGCGTCACGGACTGTTTGTTCTGCAAAATAGATGGTATCATGTGTACACAGCAGTGATTTCGGGGGGTGGTGAGCCGACCCATTGGCTGCATGGCGCCCGCCGACTCAGTTCACCGGTTCTCGGGATGGCTGACCTTTCGACGAGCATTTTGAGACAGGATGGCAGCTGAGTGCAGTCGCAAATCATACAGGTGCAAAGTTCAGACAAGATTGTTTTGGGTAGGAATACAACATTTCCGCCGGGACTGGGGGATTATCTTAAGATCAACGAGTTTCTTTTCATTGGAAGACCGAGAGACGTTGGGCTCCCAGATATAATATGAAAACGATTCTATTTGAAGAATAATTTCTCGATCACGATGGAAATGTTTGACTCGATAGGCCTTGCAGTTGTCTATCTCACTTCATAGATGAAATTATAGCTTAAGTTCATAGTATAAATGATGGAAAGGGAGAGAGTCATACGTAGATGAGCTTTGCCCACTCTGCATAGCATGGCTGTGGTAAAACGATGTGGCATGCATAATGCATGAAACCAAACCTGTGTCAAATTTGCATTCTCGTACGGTTTGTGGAACAACAATCACGCATGCCGCTATATAGGATATGCATCCCCCTCCTTTATGGGCATCCATGTTGTGAATCGTCTTCCCATTGAGTTACGCAATTGTCAGAAGCAGAACATGTGTGAGAGTCGTATACATTTAAGACGTTTTACCCAAATTAAGTCGGAAAATAAAGTCATAAACTGTAGCATAGCAAACATGCAAAGCGAAGTGGATGGCATCCATGGCCAAAAAGGACTTCTGACCTGCTGGAACATGAATACTTGCCTGGTTAATGAAAGTCTGATTACAGCAGCCATTCCTTTCTAATGCTGATATATGCCTCGGGTCGTGGCGAGGGTATAATGTTGTTCTACACTTCATATTTTACGTTCATTGAGCATAGTGTTTGCACTGTGTAGAGTTGTATGTGCGTGCATACGCCCATGCGGATGTTCGAGCACTCGTGGTGTGGCTCACGAGATCAGTGCTCTTTTCTTAGCCGGCATTGGTAGCTCCGTTGACTCGGTGATGTTGTATGTTTCACTTCCTCGTTTTCCCTCCTTCATGTTTCCGTTATCGGTTCAGCACAACTTAAAAAGCACAGGCTCGCGTGCGTGTCTGCAATACTCGGGGACAGATTGCATCTAGCTTTCACATATCCGTGAGGGCACACCTTACAGCCACACATACATCTCAACCTCAGAACAAAGTATGTACGCGGAGGTTTGCCAATAACCCAACGATACTATCAATAGTGTGTGACATGCATGTGCTGCAACTATAAATAATTTACGCACATGCGGTCGCAACTCGCGGCGTGCCGTTTGTAGTGAAGTCAGACAGCCTGCTTCCGCAATTTATTTGTCCCGTGGAACACGAAATTGATAAGAATCCTTGAAATGTTAATTATGTCTTTTGCTGCAATTTGCGTGGTTAAATTAAGATTCCTCTTGGTTCGTACTAAATGACAGTTCACGTGTTCTTTTCTACTGTCCCAGCTGATTACGTCAACCATCGCCATGCATGCACTAATTAACCGGGGGAGCTTAGACGGGGATAATGCCCGTCTTTTGCCACTGTGACTGATTAACATATGCAACACACAGGGGCCACTTGCAACCGTTTCTGATCTGGACTGAACCGGACTGAGCCGGACTGGAACAAAGGCATGCACCAATGAACCAACACATTGGTTTAGTCAGACATTCCGGCTAGCAGACCGAAGTAGCATCGAGTCGGAACTGTGGAAATATCACGGGCTCGAAACTGGGGACACGGGCTCGGAACTCGGGCAATATCACGGGCTCGGAACTGGGGAAATATCACGGGCTCGGAACTGGGGAAATATCACGGGCTCGGAACTGGGGACACGGGCTCGGAACTGGGGAAATATCACGGGCTCGGAACTGGGGAAATATCACGGGCTCGGAACTGGGGAAATATCACGGGCTCGGAACTGGGGAAATATCACGGGCTCGGAACTGGGGAAATATCACGGGCTCGGAACTGGGGAAATATCATGGGCTCGGAACTGGGGAAATATCACGGGCTCGGAACTGGTGACACCGGCGACTGAGCGGTGCGGTGGATCAGCGACGCTGAACTCTTGGCATGTAAGCACACCACACGTGACTATGCGCCCCCAGTATCCGTGCAAACCTGGCATGCGAAGTATGCTGAATGGCATCGTCACTCCGCCAGTGACCGCAAGGTCGTGTGACGTGTCCGGGGTCACGTGACCAACTAGCGTCACATGCTCAGACGCTTCGCTCACCAGGGAAAGGCGGGCTGCAACTTCAGTGGCGGCGTGGTCACGGCGCCACGGATCCGAACAGATGTGGCACGACCTCTGCTATCCCCCACCCCCACCCAACCACCACCACCGGCGTTTCGCTCTGCGGAGCCGGGTCGCTACCCGACACCACGCGATCCGTGTCTGCGCATTCTGGTTGGGGATCGTTCGGCGAGCAGGACATCTGTGACGTCATTGGAGAAATCTGAAGCCGGAGCTCTTGCCTGTATCTACGCATGTTAAATGATGCACGTGCAGTCAGGCCGATGCACCTGACGGGGACCGACCACCCGGTGGGAGCGAATGGGCCCCCTGTGGTGGGCCACTGCGCCCGCGGACGGACCCCGGAGGGTGAGGCTAACCCCAGCCAGCTACTCTCACCGGGACATAGCTGCCCGATGACTGCAGCGGACCCGGAGGTGGACTCTGAACTCCCAGGTCTCGGCTCGTGTGGAAAGTGGGCGCCTCGTCAGCGAAGGCCATGAGCCGTGTGCCTTGTCATGGTGACGGAAGGACGTGGTGTTTGTGACGGTGGGGAAGGAGAGGAAATGTTTACCCGGCGCAAACGCGGTAACTTCAAGTAATGTCGCATAACAAAACGATCTAGAATTGGTGCTAGTTTGACCAGTGGTGCAGCAAAAATTTCGTATGTATTTGTGTGAAATAATAATATTGAATGATATTTAATTCAATAATGTTGAAACACATTTAATATTTCATGCACCATTCCGACTAATTCAGGTTCATTTCATGATTGCCAGGGGGCTCTATATGCTATGCCTTTACGGCCGGTCACCAGTTTTGACCTGACCTGACCTGTGTAATTGACAGGGAGTGACGACGAAGGGCATCATCAGATTCACAGGCTTCAATGAGCCCTGCTCTTATTTTCTGGTGTTCCTAGCTGTAAAACGTTTTGTTATGTGGCCCTCCCAAATAAAAAGTTTCGCGGTATTCGCCAATTTCATGTCATTGGCCTGACTTGGAAGGTCACTGAAAACTGTAAAATTGGATGCCATTCGTTTTCTCTTATAACGAGGGATATGCTCGTTTTTGTTTTACGGCTCTAGCTCATCTAGGGGCCAATCTACAAATATTGGCAGAATACTCCATTGTGACTGGCTAGAAAAACAAAAATTGAGGGCTACTGATGGGTTCCAGGAAAAATAATAATTTTTGGTTTCATTTATGCATATTTTGTTCCAATCCATCGATTGCAGGTGTAAACTCTGCTCACACGTGTTTGAATTTTATAGCGCACCTCTAATTGGCGAATTATTTCTTGAACACATACGATATAGCAGTGGGTGTTTCCGTCAGTTGATTAGCCGGGCATTGTCCGGACGTTGAACCGTGAGGTGACGCTGCTGTCCGCTGTTGCAGCAGCCACCTGCCGGACAGCCCTCCAGACTCAGGATCTGAACCTCCCTTCTCACCACAAGACCATCCATCTCAACTACATTCACCTCGTGAGTATTGTTGCCATAGAAACACTGGATTGTGAGCGGCGCTGCGTGGTCAATGTAGTCGATGTCCATCAAGCCATGACAACTAATCAAGCATATCACTGCTGTCATGCAAGAGAACATTGCGTGGTTGCGTGGTGTGGTGCACGAATAGGCCATTCTTGTCGTCGTGTAATCCGCTCATCGTATGATCCCACCTTCTTAATCCCGGGTTGCATTCTAGAGGGTATTTCACATTTGACTTATTTGCAATTCACCGAATATAATCTTGGTCTTCTTTTGTGGATTCTGGTTATTTCAATACCCAATCTTTTTGTGCGGATTCTGGAAATTGAATTGTGCTCCTAGATTGCTGGTTTACTTTTGTGTTAAAGCAAAGAAAGCATTTGGCTTTGACGTAATACCTGTACACGCTTTTACCATGTTTGCTCTCCACTGTCTGATCGATGACCTCTCAATCGAAGTACGCAAAATACATCAAGGGATTGTAGCTTTCAAAAGAGACTGACATGAGAAAGCTGAAGACCAATCACATTTAATGCAGCCTGTATGCCGTGTTTGTATGCAGCCTGTTTGTGGAAGACATCACTTTTATCCGCCTCCCCAAGAAACTCATGTCTATTGTAGAGATGACCTCCATGGGCAAATATGGAAGACCAAAACGGCTTAGGGCCTCCTGATCTGATCCATTTGGAATTCTGACGTGCCATGAGCACGTGTTCGTCTCTGACTCGCCCTGTCATCACTACAGACCAGAAGCCGATGGCCGGCCACCTGGCCGACCTGACAGAAGGTCAGAGGTCATTCCTGATGGGCGGCGGACGCCCTCAGAACACCGCTCAGTTCTCCGCGCCGCCCATGGGCCAGCACCAGATCCAGCCGCCAGGCCTTCCGTCCCAGGTCAGTGAAGGATTAGCCACTGACCGGGCGGCGAGATCCATGTGATCCTGCTGCCTCAGGCCAGAATAGTTAGCCGCTGACCGGGCCGCGGGATTCATGTGATCCTGCTGCCTCAGACCAGAAGAGTCAGCCGCTGACTCGGTCGGGGAACCCATGACAAGGGATTATGGGTGGTCGTGTAACCCTGCCTTCTCAGATCAGTGGAGGCCCTGCTATTGACAGAGTTATGGGTGGTCATGTAGCTTATGGTGGTCTTCCCAGCATATCTAGCCTTCTCAGGTCGGAAGAGAGTGTGCTTCCGACCGCTTTGTGGGCGATCATGTAATCCTGCCTTCTCAGGTCAATAGAGGTTTAGCTGTTGACCATATCGGAGAAACCCATGGGACCCTACTGTCTCAGGTCAATGAAGGAGCAGTTGAAGAGGGCTACGTTGTGCCACATGTGCCCACTACATGCTATTTTGACACCACAGTGTTGCCCGCACAATGCCAGGTATTAGAAGCCCCCACAGGAGTTGGAACTTTTAAGGAGTCATAGAAGAGGAAGAAATAGCAACATACATGCATGCATTCTACAGCATGTGCTATGTGTATTGTGTCTAACACGGATGAGACACAGAGGTGTTTTTGACATCAACGAACACAATATGGTGGTGTGACTTACACTGGTGCGAGGTGCTGACTTACACTGCGGCGCAGTGGAATATATTATTCTCTCGCCCTGTGTTGGTAATCGTCAGAACCTCGGTCCGTCACACCGTTGGCCGCCGCTCTCCGTGACGCGATGTGACGCACGCGTCTCTCTGACGACCACCGGCTGCCGGCAGATGCCGGTATCGGCCATGGTTCCGCTGCAGGGCATGAGCCCGTTTCCGCAGCAGCTGGGCCAGCTGCCGCCGTCGTCGGCCGCTGGATACGCCCCTGCCGCGCAGCCGGCGGCGCCCGCCAAGAAGCGCAAGCTGTCCGCCTCGGACATGCTCAGCCTGCCCATCAAGCAGGAGCCAGGTACGTGCGAGCCGCGGTGCAGTGGTTGACGCCGACGGCCGTGCGGTGGGCACGTGAGCACCGCCCCCCCCCCCCCCGCCCTGGCCCGTGGTTTGTCTCCACGGTCGACGCGGTCGCGGCCGCCGCGCTGCCGAATCGCAGTCTCGACCGCAGAGGCGCCGTCAGCAACGGCGGCGGGGCTAGAGAATGACTTAGTCAGAGATTCGACAGCACCGAGTGGTACTCGGGCTTACCTTGGATGTGTTCATGAAACGGCAATGGATCGCCAGGTGTTTGGACGTCATAAGCAGTTTGTGGGAACTAACCGGAACATGCATAAATACATACACACACGCAAACACACCAATGGTTGTATATTTCAATAGCCTTTCACAAACTGGTTTCGAAATGAAGAGTCATCCAGAGTTCTGCAAGCTGCTTTTCGTCAGGACATCACTGCTATAAGAGGATGAGTGCTAAGTCCAAGGTTTTCTGACTGCCAGGGTTTCAGCACACATTTTTTTTCTGCTGACCAATGTCAGAGAAGTCATGATCTAAAATTGTGCAGATAACCCGTGCCACCCGTACTCGACCACCCGCTCAATTTCACAAAAGTAAGTGTTCGGGTTATGGAGCTCCAGGAAAACAGCTGGATATTCCTGACGCTTTGCCACGCACCGCTACGCACTCTACGCACGTAAAGTACTACGTACGCCAGCCTTTTATCCACTAATCTCCGACAGTCGAATATAATGAGGAACTGCGGAATATAATGCGGAATGACATGATGGGATGCACACCATGGTGACATGATCCGAAACGGCGATCACCGGCTAGAGCTCTGCTGCCCATGCAAGTGATGAAAACCCTGGAGAGCCTGCGTTGGACGGGATCGGCCGGCGTATCCACTGATTGCACCAAGGTCTCGGCCATATTATGGCAAGTATATGACCAGTGACCGGAGCCGTAAACCTCTGTGAGTCTCCGTAAGATCCGACTCTATGACGGGTGTCTCGGTACCAGAATGCAGCAAACAGTTGGGAATAACACTGACCAATAAGTTATATGATCGTCTTGTGCCGCATAAACATAATATTCAGTTATCTTTGAAATAGTGTATTAGGCTATTTCCCAAGCGTAAAATGGATGCAGAAGTTATGCGTAAGTTGCGGAAAAATGATCTGGTATTTGTTCTTGCATGAATGTAAGAAATAAGATGAACTGAGATACTTATTAAAGTGAAGTAATTAAACCAAAAAAGGTGTTGATGGAGCTCAACACGAGTATTTCGCCAACATTTTTGATCATGCATCTTGCACCGCATCCAGCCGAGAGCTCAGGGCAGGATTGCTTATCAGGGATAGTATCACAAAAACAGTGTTTGTCGGAGTCCCGTTGGTGTCTGCTGATAATAAGTTAGTCTCGTAGCCTCGTTGGTCCGAACTCGACTTCCGACGTCGCCCCCCCCCGAGGGCACGCCCGGTACTTTTCACCCACCCGGCCACACACGCACATACACACTACGGACGTCGAGTGCGGCTTCTGACGCACTCGGTGGCGGTTTGCATTTGCTGCTGGTACTCGGTCAGGACGGTGTAGAAACGAGATTGTTACTCTGTTCAGGCTGAGAGGCATCATGTATGTGTTCCCTTGATAATCTTACGTAAGGTAAGTTGAAAATGTCAGTTAAATCGGCCTTGTAACGCAAGGCAAAGAATTTATCTCCTCCTGTATTAGTGCGTGTCAAAAATACAATTGTCTCAGAGGCTTACTATTCCATGGAGTGATGGTTGAATAAAAACAGGATGAATCCAAAAATGCGCATCGTTTGGTCAATCTCTAGGTCAAGAATAGTGAAGCAGCAGGTAAGGAATGTGGAGTTATGCAGGTATAGTTCTTTTCTTTTCCTTTTCTTTTCATTTCCTTCTTCTTTTTTCTATATATATAAGTTATGCTTTCCGTCTTGTCCGCATAACCCATTGGTTTATGCGACGTCACTCTCCGCTTTGGACAATCGTCTATGTGCCGACGAGTGTTGAACCCGGAACCTTTGGTACCCAGAGCTCAACACTTTAACCACTCGGCTATCCCCGCCCCAATTATGGACTTTCGACGAGCAACTTCTCCAGCGGTAAAAGTCCGCTCACAGACTGTTGCCTCGACATATATTTTCTGATAGTGAATTTCCATGTCTCGATGGAGAAGCGTGATCGATGCAAGCGCTAGGTCAAGACGAAGGCTTCATCAAGACAAAATGTTTGCGCCCGCCTCGTCTCCTTCGATCACGCTATGCTAGATGAGATTAGGCAAATCTTGCCTAATGTTCTGCCTTTCGCGACTGAAGCTGAAGTGAACTGACATTGACGCCTTACAAGCACCGTTTGATGTATGACAGTATCGCCATCGCATGCCACCTGTTACGCCTCTATCACCGACTACAATTCATTATCGCTGCGGCCATTAATGGGGCTGACATGTAACTTACAACGAGACCTCACTAGTGTTTGCTGGGTGAACTGGGGTGGCGTATCTTTCTGGCGCCAGGTTAGCGCGAGCACAACCTTCTGGTGTGTCTGACCAACCACAGTGTGACGTACACCCGGGCAGCTGTGTTATCGGACGTGTCGCTGCGATTCCGTGAAGCGCCGGCGGCGCGACACAGTCGGCCGCTGCAGCCCCAGCCACTGTGTATCCACGTGACCAGTAGGTCAGACTGGCGAGACCGGCCCATTGCGACACACCTCCGACCTCGGCAGGCTCGCGCTGATGGCCAGCTCTCGCCCCCATTCGTCCATGGGCGGTGCGGCGGCTCTGCAACGCCTCCTGTCGGAGCGGTCGGGCGGAGACGGCGGGAGCGGCAGGGTAGGGCGGAGACGGCGGGAGCGGCAGGGTAGGGCGGAGACGGCGGGAGCGGCAGGGTAGGGCGGAGACGGCGGGAGCGGCAGGGTAGGGCGGAGACGGCGGGAGCGGTAGGGTAGGGCGGAGACGGCGGGAGCGGCAGGGTAGGGCGGAGACGGCGGGAGCGGTAGGGTAGGGCGGAGACGGCGGGAGCGGCAGGGTAGGGCGGAGACGGCGGGAGCGGCAGGGTAGGGCGGAGACGGCGGGAGCGGTAGGGTAGGGCGGAGACGGCGGGAGCGGTAGGGTAGGGCGGAGACGGCGGGAGCGGCAGGGTAGGGCGGAGACGGCGGGAGCGGCAGGGTAGGGCGGAGACGGCGGGAGCGGCAGGGTAGGGCGGAGACGGCGGGAGCGGTAGGGAGGGCGGAGACGGCGGGAGCGGCAGGGTAGGGCGGAGACGGCGGGAGCGGTGGGGTAGGGCGGAGACGGCAGGAGCGGCAGGGTAGGGCGGAGACGGCGGGAGCGGTGGGGTAGGGCGGAGACGGCAGGAGCGGTAGGGTAGGGCGAAGACGGCGGGAGCGGCAGGGTAGGGCGGAGACGGCGGGAGCGGCAGGGGAGAGCGGAGACGGCGGGAGCGGCAGGGGAGGGCGGAGACGGCGGGAGCGGCAGGGGAGGGCGGAGACGGCGGGAGCGGCAGGGTAGGGCGGAGACGGCGGGAGCGGCAGGGTAGGGCGGAGACGGCGGGAGCGGCAGGGGAGGGCGGAGACGGCGGGAGCGGCAGGGTAGGGCGGAGACGGCGGGAGCGGCAGGGGAGGGCGGAGACGGCGGGAGCGGCAGGGGAGGGCGGAGACGGCGGGAGCGGCAGGGGAGGGCGGAGACGGCGAGAGCGGCAGGGGAGGGCGGAGACGGCGGGAGCGGTAGGGTAGGGCGGCTCTGTAACGCCTCCCGTCCGGACGGTCCGGCGGAGGCGGCGGCAGCGGCAGCGGTAGTGGGGGGGGGGGGGGGGCGGGTCGCGTGTCAGATTCACCACGTCACCGCTCTGTGACGTTCAGTCGTGCTCGTCACAAGCGCGCCACAAGCGTCTGCAATTATCGTGACGCGTTAGCGGCGGCGGCGCAATTAGCCGGCCGCCGGCCGCCTGCAGGCCGTAAGTCATTTTGCCCGGCTGCAATCCGACTAAAAGCGCTCATTTGCGGCGGCACGGTTCGACGATGATGTGCGCGGTGGGGTAATCATGCGAGCGCGTGGCGCAGCCGCCGCGCCGTGACTGCCACCAGCTCCACTGCACACAGACACACACACACACACACACACACACACACACACACACACACACACAAACAAACAAACAAACAAACAAACAAACACACGCGCACACAAACAAACAAACAAACACACGCACACACACACACACACGCACCATTATTCGGTGACCCCGACCAGTTCTGCGACCTGACGGCGACTTGTGAGGTGCACGCGATTCCGCCACCCGCCCGCCGATTGTGATGGACTCGAGTGAAGGAAGTGTGACCGCAGCGGTGACGCTCGAAGTGGCCATGCTGAGCAGCCCGACCCACTCCACGGCTGTGATTCCCGGCCCGTTGAAGTCACAGCGGCTGACGATCGTCCTGAGACAACGTGCGCGGTTCGGTGGTTACGGCGGTGGCGGCGGCGGGGGCGGGCGCGGCGAGTTTCAGGCGGGTTGCCGGGTTCGCCGGTGATTTTATGGGGTCGTGCTGGGCAGTTCCAGTCGGACGCCTTTGACCGAATCCAGGTAACGAGCTCGGCGTGAATTACTCCGGCCTAATCTGGCAAACTTTGACGATGCTCACAACTGGCGGCCGAAGAGTTATGGGCGCGATTTGTCGGAAAGCTCGACGCTGGCCGACGCGGTGGCTCGCCGGAAATTGATTCGCAAAGTGTATATGCCTGTTAAAGTTGTACAGACCGTTGTCTAATGTAGCGTCAGCGCACCCCGGCCGCCGGTGTCGTGGGGTGCGAGTCGGCTCCAATTGCCAGTCTGTATTTTATGGTGTCGTTTCATCGACGCAGGGTCTATCGCTGCCCATCACATTCACGCAATCCGAACATCTGGATCGGCCGGCTCGTATTAAATTGTGCGACACGGGATCGGAAAGTGATGGTGTCGTCACACTTCACTAACCGGCTGCAAGCCGATCAATCACACTTTTCCCATTTGTGGTGACGTCTCTCATCTCAGCACGTCGACACGCGACCATGGCCAGCGCAGTGAATGACACCAGAGGCGGCCCTGTGGGCGGTGTGGTTTGTGACAGGGGTGTCACGTGACAACTTCTACCTCTCGGTGGACGTGTGGACGGTGTGGTCAGTGGCAGCGGTGTCACGTGACAACTTCTACCTCTCGGTGGACGTGTGACGGTGTAGTCAGTGGCAGCGGTCTCACGTGACATCTTCTACCTCTCGGTGGACGTGTGGACGGTGTAGTCAGTGGCAGCGGTCTCACGTGACATCTTCTACCTCTCGGTGGACGTGTGGACGGTGTGGTCAGTAGCAGCGGTGTCACGTGACAACTACTACCTCTCGGTGGACGTGTGGACGGTGTGGTCAGTAGCAGCGGTGTCACGTGACAACTTCTACCTCTCGGTGGAGGTGTGGACGGTGTGGTCAGTAGCAGCGGTGTCACGTGACAACTTCTACCTCTCGGTGGACGTGTGGACGGTGTGGTCAGTAGCAGCGGTGTCACGTGACAACTTCTACCTCTCGGTGGACGTGTGGACGGTGTGGTCAGTAGCAGCGGTGTCACGTGACAACTTCTACCTCTCGGTGGACGTGTGGACGGTGTGGTCAGTAGCAGCGGTGTCACGTGACAACTTATACCTCTCGGTGGACGTGTGGACGGTGTGGTCAGTAGCAGCGGTGTCACGTGACAACTTCTACCTCTCGGAGATGCCTGGCTGAGCCACGGTGACAGCCACGGCACCCGAGCTCAGACCATGCACGTCCTTGTCCCATTCGGTCCCATTTGCTCCCCTGTCCCATTCGGCGTAGTAGATCCGCTTATATAATGCAGCATAGTGCATGCTGTGTAGCATAGCACTAGCTGATATAATGTCGTATGCGCTGGAGTTATGTTGTCATGTATTCGTGGGATTGACGCTCCAATATTCTCTTAGCATGAGAAGTGCATTCCAAATACTTTTTTGTTTTGCTTCGATGTTGCAATTATTAGGTGTGCATATGCTGCGTAGTACGGTTTACACTAGTGTATGGCTAGCTTTATGGACTGTGGCCGCTGCGCGTTCGTGGGTGGCTTAGCTGACGTAGACCAGCCATGGACGGCTGGCTTTCATTTTGTTCTTTCGTAATTTGCCACAATCCAACACTGGTGAATGGAGAGAGCTAGTCATCACTTGTTTCAACGCTGTGTGGGGGTATGCCCACCATCTCATCTGTGCACTATTTCACAAATGCATAGTAAATTATGTAGTAATGGCTTATGAAACTTAAACAACAGGTTTCTAAATACGTACCAGTATTTTTGTGTTGGAAATATATATTATGATTTGTTGACAGTCCGCACTGACGACAGTTGTGCTATGAACAGGCAAGGTCATGTGTTCTGAATGTAAACTGAAGACAGAATATATTTCCATGGTTTTGCATCGCCAAGACATGATGTATCCCAATGGCGAACAGCAGGAATAGTACTAGAGTATCGCCAACGTTGCAGCCATGCATCGGCCCATCAGCGGTATTGCACCAGAGACACGAGACGTTGTCTGTACCCGGCCTGCCGTCCGTGTGGCTCTGTGGCCTTGCGACGACGTGACGACGTGACGGCGTGGTGTGTGGCGCGCGACATGTGACGCGAGTCGGCGGGTTGGCCCCCAGCAGCGTCACGAGGCGGGCTGCCGCCGAACCTGCCGCCCACGGTGACGCAGTCGAACGTGGACGACGACGACTACACGTTCGACCTGCCGTGCGGCGGAGACCTCAACAACTACATGGACCCGGCGTTCCAGTGCATCCGCTTCACGCCGTTCCAGCAGAATCTCTGGCACCAGACTTGCGACGCCAACCTCACCGAACTGTGAGTCGCCACCGCCTTCAGCCAATACTGACCCGCCCACGTGCCGCCAACTTCAGCCGATACTGACCCGTCCCACGTACCGCCAACTTCAGCCGATACTGACCCGCCCACGTACCGCCACCTTCAGCCGATACTGACCCGCCCACGTGCCGCCACCTTCAGCCGATACTGACCCGTCCACGTGCCGCCAACTTCAGCCGATACTGACCCGTCCACGTGCCGCCACCTTCAGCCGATACTGACCCGTCCACGTGCCGCCACCTTCAGCCGATACTGACCCGCCCACGTGCCGCCACCTTCAGCCGATACTGACCCGTCCACGTGCCGCCACCTTCAGCCGATACTGACCCGCCCACGTGCCGTCACCTTCAGCCAATACTGACCCGCCCACGTGCCGCCACCTTCAGCCGATACTGACCCGTCCACGTGCCGCCACCTTCAGCCGATACTGACCCGCCCACGTGCCGCCACCTTCAGCCGATACTGACCCGCCCACGTGCCGTCACCTTCAGCCGATACTACCCGTCCACGTACCGCCACCTTCAGCCGATACTGACCCGTCCACGTACCGCCACCTTCAGCCGATACTGACCCGTCCACGTGCCGCCACCTTCAGCCGATACTGACCCGTCCACGTGCCGCCACCTTCAGCCGATACTGACCCGTCCGCTAGGGGAGGCCTGATCTATTCACTGCCCACTAGGGAAGGACCGACTCGCCCACTGCCCACCAGGGGAGGCCTGACCCACCCACTGACCACCTGAGGAGGCCTGCTCTAGTCACTGCCCACTAGGGAAGGCCTGACACACTCGTAACAGCCACTGCACGTGGAGGGCATGTATTGTGAAATAAATGAATAAATAAACTGCCCACTAGGGAAGGTCTGACCCGCCACTGCCCACCTGAGGAGGCCTGGTCTAGTCAGTGTCCACCCTGGGAAGGCCTGATACAGTTACTGCCCACCAGGGGAGGCCTGGCTCGCCCACTGCCCACCTGAGGAGGCCTGATCTAGTCAGTGTCCACCCTGGGAAGACCGATACAACCACTGCCCACCAGGGGAGGCCTGGCTCGCCCACTGCCCACATGAGGAGGCCTGATCCGTCAACCGCTCACTAGAGTGTATGTTTGTTGGGCATTATTTTGTATGCTGGTATTATAGGATTGGATGGATATGCATATGTTACGTATGTACTCGAACGCAGCATGCGCTATCACGGTTCACGTCCATTTGGCAGGTACAGGTCTCGGACACGGGCATAAACAGTTAGTGAGCTATTGACAAACATGATCGAAGTGCCTTTGCATGTTCTAATTGGAGATTCTGATATTAATTATTAGTGCTCACCCAAATATCTGCATGCTAACCTTAGGGTTCCTTTAAAACATCAGGGTGTCCTAAGTTATGTGCATTAGTATGCAACTCTCCTCCGACACTGGATCCGAAATTGAAATGTTCCACCAGTGAAATGGGCGGATGCACGGTGTAGACATGTGAGCGGCTATTATGGGAGCGACCTTCCAGAACGCCAGCCATTGCTCCAGCTGACTGGCTCCGGGCATGTAACACCACTCTCTACAGCCGACCGTAGCGACCGCAGAGGCGGATATGCCGCGCTCCCATCACGTGGCTGTAGTAGGCGTATGGCGACGATCAGGCGGCCAGCTGTGTGTAGTGGTGGTTAGTGGTGGCTGGTAGCCTCAATAGAAGTTGCGAGACGTTCTACGTGAAAGTACAATACAGTCGGTGTTATGAATTAGTGAAGTGAACTAATTTTAGGAATTTCACTGGCTTAGCATGTGGAGGCAGCTATCCCGTGCTTAGATGTCTGGCCTTAGTTTTCAGTCATTCTTAAATGCGGGCTGTTCAGCGATGTGGGCCACTGTGTGCCCGCTCTGAAGAGCTGGATAGCTGGTCTCGTTCGGTATATTGTAAAGACTAATGCCATGCCTTTATAGTTGGGCAGTTATAATGCTTCCTCTCCAAGTCAACCGCATTGTCAGCCGCCATCACCATCTCATCACCATATCATTCGTTAGCCCCATCATCAGCCGCCGTCACCATATCACCACACCATCACCATATCACCAGCTAGCCGTACCATCTATCTCCGTGCATGTGTTTATCAGCGTTGTCGGTGCACCACCGGTCGCTCCTGCTCTTCCGTTGTGAACCAGGTGCGCCCCAAAAAAACTCGTATGGCCTGGGCTGCCAATGACACATAGCTAATTGCTAATTTCAGCACTGGGCGTGAAGTGATGCATAGATAATATGAGCTCAGAACCGGTCCTGACAACACCCACAGGCAAGGGTGTCGCCGCCGCCGCACTCCCTGGTGTTCGGGGCCCGACTGAGATTTATCTGGTAATCCACGCTAGTAATCCACGCTAGTAATCCACGCTAGTAATCCACGCTAGTAATCCACGCTAGTAATCCACGCTAGCAATCCACGCTAGTAATCCACGCTCTCCCCTCGAGCGTTCTTCTGTGACTGAGTTAATAAAAACGAATAACCTATCTTAGCAGTAGACATATATATATTTGAGTATATATATATAGGCATTCAGGGTACAATGTCAGTCAATGTCAATGATTAAGTGCAAATTATGTTTTTGTAAGCATGCAAGATCCACAATACAACTCGCACCTGATTATAGCACTTACCAGCGATTAAAATATATATCACACCCAGACTGGATCCTCTAACTTAGAAACTGCTCTCGAGCCCTTATGATCGGATGCTCACGTAAAAACCGAAGATAGTAGCGCCATTATCCGGTGGGTGCAATATGGCCGTGAAGTGACTTCACGGCGCCAAACACCAAACTGCGCCGCCGTGACAACACCAATCTAGGACGCTATCTGGGAGCAAACAACAAAACCACACCACCAAACACCAAACCGCCACCGTGACAACGCCAGTCTGTTACAGCATCTGGGAGCAAACAACAAAACCCCACCACCAAACACCAAACCCCGAACAATCAACCTTTGGGGGAAAAAAAAAAAACCCCACCACCAAACACCAAACTTCCACCGTGACAACGCCAGTCTGGGACACCATCTGGGAACAAACATTCCTCTTGTTTTATTTTGTTGCCTTTTAAAGAATTTTTAGTCCGAATTCTTGCTGGGATTGCTTTATGGTACAGGGTCCTATTGCTAAGCAGTACTTGTTGCGTGAACCCTGGCTCCACCGCCCGATCCATGAATTCCAGTTCATCGGCTTAATTTTAACCCAAGGTTTAACGTGCCGTTAATGCACCGACACGGCCATCCGGCTTGCTCGCCCCGGCCTTATTGGGCCAGTTTCCAACTGACCTCCCCAGCCAGGGCAAGATGTGAGTGCGTGGAGCGACTGGAACCCTGCCCAGCCAGGACTCGGGAGTCCAGTGCAGGCCAGCGCTCCAACCAACTGAGCTACCGCGACTTGTCGACTCTGGACTTCCCAAAGCGAGGCCGCATTGTCATGTCTTT
Source organism: Imbricaverruca yamaguchii (assembly GCA_034440575.1). Lineage (NCBI taxonomy): Eukaryota > Metazoa > Arthropoda > Thecostraca > Neoverrucidae > Imbricaverruca > Imbricaverruca yamaguchii. The sequence continues at coordinate 3,749 of JAOTOL010001278.1, read as the reverse complement.
GTGTGTCGTGTTGTAGTTCGTTCGTGTGCTGAACACGCCAGAACCGTATTTGGAGCTTGATGTTTTAGCTGACACCTACTGTCCGAATTGCAATGCGTTTCAGCCCAGTTTCCAGCTGTGGACACATACACGCGAATACGGCTCACCTGTGCCCTGATCTCTCGACAGAAAAACTCCCTACTTCAAGGTGGACGCCGACAAAGGGTTCAATTTCTCAAACTCGGACGAAGCTTTCGTCTGTCAGAAGAAGAACCACTTCCAGATCACCTGTCACATCCATCAACCTGTTAGCCGACCGCATTACGTTAAAACGACTGACGGACTGAAGAAGATTGACGCCTTCATCGTCAACTTTTTCGGCGTGAAGACTGAGAGTCCAAACCAGTGCATCAAAGTGGAGCAAAGCCAGAGCGACCGCACAAAACGCTGCTATAAGCCAGTCGTGTGAGTACCGACTATTCGCGGCGCCATCATGCGGGAGCAGTGTCATATTTTATGTCAGGCGTCGGCCGCCAGAGGCGCTGCAAAACCGGTCGGCCTTGGGCGGCCGAACCGGTTAGAACCAAATACTCTGTCCGGGTCACGTGACACTTATTAATCATGGTAGCCTTGGTGATGCGTCACACCCGTCTCGTTCGCTCCGGCGACACAATTGCTGGCTCGCGTGTGCCCGTCGCGTCGACTCCGCCCGGCCACCTACCTCTCTTGCCGCCGATGCTGCCGCTCCTCGCGTCACAACTCGGTGCATTAACAGTGCACGACTGCCGCCTGCTGTTCCAGTGTGGAGCTCAACCCCGAGCAGACGGCCAAGATCACCGTCGGTCGGCTGCACTTCTCCGAAACAACCACAAACAATATGCGGAAAAAGGGCAAGCCCAACCCCGACCAGCGCTACTTTTACCTGGTGGTCAGCCTGCAGGCGGTCGTGGGGGAGGCGCGACACCCCCTCATCCAGTTCTCCACGGAGCGCATCATTGTTCGGGTATGCACGCGCTGCAATGGCGCTCCTACCTCTGCGACCGTTTGGACTCCGGGGTCTTCGGGGAACGATCAGAATCGGAGGCGTAGTAACGACATTACTGTAGTTATGCCACTCCGTATGTGCATAGTTGCCGTTGGCATGTGTTTTTGCGTTGACGCAATCATTCTTTCAGTTTTTTTCTTCTTCATGGTTTATAAGGGATAGTTACCTTTCCCTGGCTGCGCAAGGCATTCTTACATGGTCTCTCGGCAGCGGGAGGTGGTTCGCCGGCAGGCAATGGTGGCTCCCACTACACACACGTTTTGCTATCCTGACACGTTGTGTGATAATACCAGAGTCTGAGCCCTCTGCCCCTCAGGCATGATGCTATTCATTGCCCAGCCACATGGGACGTCCGCTATGTTGAAGAAAATACCTCTGCAAGCATCGTCGCAAATACGTGATGGGGCATATGACGAAGGACTCAGCAATGACAACAATTAGTCCAAATGGATAGATATATACATAACAAAAAGTATAACATCTGCAGATAATAATGGCTGTACGCTCACAAAAACGTGTCATGGCACACACAAGGACTTTCATTGCATTGTGTGATTTTGCAGGGCTGGATACCTACTGCTCCCTCCCTCTTTAGAAGGTCCATGCAATTTGTGTGTTGAACAGTCCACGAGATGGCGGCCCGAATCAGCCTTCGCGTGCATAGATTATGTGTCGAACTCGGCAACTACCGCCTCTTGTGGACACCTACTGGTGTTCATTCCTCGACGTAATTTGTGGGCGCCCGTCGATGTTCGTCCATCGGCGTCAGACGGGTGCAAGCACATTACACTGTCCAGGGTGTAACTCGCATACTACACTGTCCAGGGTGTAACTCGCACACTACACTGTCCAGGGTGTAACTCGCACACTGCACTATCCAGGGTGTAGCTCGCACACTACACTGTCCAGGGTGTAACTCGCACACTACACCGCCCAGAGTGTAACTCGCACACTGCACTATCCAGGGTGTAACTATTACACTACACTGTACAGGGTGTAACTAATACGTTACTACCCAGGGCGTAACTAGCACACTGCAGTGCCAGGGGCGTAACTAGTACGGTAAGGTTACAACCGCAATTATCATCTGAGCTTGGTTTTACGCCAAAACTCAGAAGAGTATTAACGAACTGTTGCTGAATGGTGTCCGTGTCGCCATTAAGGTGTTAATGCCATCGCGAACCGCACGTCTATGTCTATACACGGCATATTCGCCACGATCAGGGTTTATTATCGATCCCTGAAAAAGTGTGTGACCTATTGTAGCTCGGGGAAGTTGTAGCTACCTGGTGTCAAGGTCCGCGAACCGACCACTGCCGTGCGTGTGCATGAGTTGCTTCGGGGCGGTGTCCTTCTCCTCGAGTTCCTCGTAGCACAGTTCTTCCGTGGTTTCGTATAGCCGTGAGTGTAGTGCGCTACGTTTTCGGTACAGCGTGTTGTCTCAAGGTTATCTAACACATCGCCTAGTGGATAACATATGCACTTCACGTCTGCTAGCGTTTGCGCGGGCATTGTGGCTACCCCTGAGCACGTATCAAGGACGCCGCCGCCGCCGGCTTCAGTTAGTGTGTCCCCGACTGCGCAATGCGTGGATTTGAGGCTGTCTCCATGCGTGGAGCTTATCGCAAATGAGCTCGGCCATAATGTGCGGAAGTGCTCGGTGCCGGTCCAGTGTGCGGGGTCTGTAGACACCCCTGCGCACGATGGGGGTCTGATCCGTCAGTTGGCTCGGTTTTGTGTCCCTACATAGTGCGATCCCACTCCCATACCAGGCATTAATTGGAGTTGGCGGTGCTTTGTTGGACGCACTGACATCGCTAACACTGGGGTATCATTTATTTTGGGCGAGCATCCCGTATCGATCAAACAGCGCGACGGCGAAGTCGGCCTCCTCCGGCGCTCTGTCCTGCGTCCTGACGAACAATTTCACCTCTCTCTCTCTCTCTCTCTCTCTCTCTCTCTCTCTCTCTCTCTCTCTCTCTCTCTTTTTTTAAAAGCCGTGGTCGCACATCCTGGCTTTGGTCAATATCAGAAGCCCCTCGCCCTCAGGCATTGCGCCGCGCCCCAGGCGTTACGCCGCCCCCCAGGCGCTTGCGCCGCGCTCCCAGGGTTGCACCGAGCCCCAGAGGTAACGCCGCGACTCTGCTCAGGCGTCCAACCCGGGCCAGTTCGAGTCGGACGTCGAGCTGTGCTGGCAGAAGGGCCAGACTCAGGACTCGACGTACCACGTAGGCCGGGTCGGCATCAACACAAGCAAACCCGGACGAGGCGCTGGTGGTGCACGGCAACCTCAAGCTCACCGGCCACATCATGAATCCCAGCGACCGGCGCGTCAAGGATGACATACAGGAGGTCGGTGTACAGCACAGCGCAGACCAGTCCGGCAGAATTTCTCTGTGGCCACGTGTGACGTGTGCTCTCTCACAAGCCGGGTATGCCGGTTAGTTAGCAACTGTGGTCTCTTGTCGACACGCAAGTTTGCTTTTGTTGTTTTAGTTATAGTGATGCTCTTAGATCCGCCCTGTTTGCTCATTTGTTTTTCTTCCGGTATTCCTGAGCTGGTATTATGGATGGATGGACGTCACGTGTAGGTGTCTTTATATATCAGTGATAATCTATGAGGAAGAGTGATCTATGATATTATTTGTATTAATATGGTATCATCACCACGCTGAAGATAGCGTATGTATCCTTGTAGAATAATTCCTGTTGATATTGCAACAAA